>JBBPCS010002296.1:0-13699 GCA_037974645.1 Hollardia meadi
ACACACACACACACACACACACACCTTCAGTAAAGCTTGTCGACAGAGAAGTCAGTAGATTTTAGGGCTGTAACGGTTCCAAACCATCCATTAACTGTGATTAGTTCACTGTCACAGTTTTGTTCATGGAAAATAAACTAAATGTGGACAATTTGGAGTTTCAATTATCTAATTTTCATTTAGTGTACTTGGTGCAACAAGGTATAACCAAATTCAATAGAATGTCTCTCTTTAACAACGCTCTGTTGCACTTAATTTTCTTTCTATTTATAATGTCTATAATTAAACTGCAATATTTAATTAATTGAAGAAATGTATTGAAGATTTCTCTTCATGTGGATTTGGTGCCACCATGTGATGAATAGTGGTCACATCTGAAGAAGCACAAATGAGAAGCATGTCAGAGCACCACAGAGCACATGACACATTTGATCTGGAAGGTGTTCAGCTGGTGGTTCCCACATAATATGAGAAAAGAAACACTAATCCTTCAACACACAAGATGTATAGTATGTATAGACAGTGTGTGTATAATTTCAACTCTGGCTCCATGTACTTGCTTCTTTTAAACTGCATCTGACTATTATCATGACTAAGTTTAGAACTTCAGTCACCATGATACCTCCTGACTCCGATGTAAGATGTGACTGCTGCTCTGAGCAGTTTGAGTCTATGACAGATGATGCCGTCTGTTTATCTACTGTCGGCAAAGAAAGCAGCTCAGGAGGTGCTTTCAGCCATTCTTAGGCTTCTGCCTTTTTGGGCCATATATGCACACGAGTCCTTCTCTGGCTGCCACATGAATAGTACAAAAATACGGGATAAAACTTTCAAGATTTATTATAAGTCTTGTTGGGCTTGTGGACCTAATATGGCCTGCAGTTCTGACTGAAGCCACTCCCCCAAAACCACTTCACATCGCAAACACTGTCGTCTGTTATAGTCTTCCTCTCAGTGGGGGTCCTGTCTTTGGAGTATATCTACAGAGATACAGAGAGCTGTTGAATGGTTTGTAGTAAGTGTGACCTATAGGCTCTGTTAGTTGCGTAAAGGAGTCCCACACTGGGAGTCTTGTGGCCGTCCCTGTTGATATAACAGTGTTTTTTCCTGGTCAGAACACTGGGTGAGGTTCTCATCATCCCTTTGTACTTGTCTGCCCTGAGTGCCAGCTACTATGCACCTTGTTGCTGCTATCACCAGTGATGTTGGCACTAATGTAAGGAGAATGACCTCATGCTGCAGTTATTCTCTATGAAACAGACACATAAATGCAAATTTGGTCTGGTCGGAATCAAATCCGAAAAGATTTATTCTTTGACGTGACTAACACAGAGTGTATGAGTCAACAGTGGTGATGATGGAACTATTTCAGCCCTTACAGGTCAGAACTGTTTCAAGTTAGCAAAAAAATGAACTGTACCTTTAATTCTTCCTCTTAAATATTTCAGAAGCTCATTGGTTCCTTTCTGATGCGGAAAACAGAGCAGGAGTGGAAGCAGTTAGAATATGAATATGAACATTAGCAGCTGCAGTCTTTTATATTTGCACTTCATTTAGATAAATTTGTCAAGATTGGTTTTCAATTTAACATTGTAAGGTAAAACACAACTGTGTTTCGAAGTATACATAGTTTGCTAATGCTGTCATTTCAGTGTGCATTTGTATTGGCTGGAGGCTGTTTCACTGTGTGTGCGCTCTGTGTTTGTGTACTCAGTGTGTCACCTACAGTGAGCAGGTCTCTCCTGATTCCTCGCAAAGGGTTTCCCTCCAACAATAACACCTTCAGATTAGGCAGCAGGCTGAGAGATGCTGGAAGACTGACAGAAAGAGGTGCAATTCATATGAAAACACCAGGTGATGACAGCATCTACTGCTTCATATTTTCTCATGTGTGCATAGGAGTGCATGTGTACATAAACGTGTTCCAGTGGCTGAAACTAAAAACCCACCTGGTGAAATCCCTTTGTTCAATGAGTGTTTAAAGACTATTTGTTGTAATTATTTCTGAACTGTTTTAGGTGTCATGATGCCAGTAACCTACATGCCAATGTCATTGTTGGTGAGGTCGAGCCGTGTTAGCGTGCTCAGTAAGGTGATCTGTTCAGGGAGGGATTTGATCTTATTGTCTCGCAGTTCTAGAACAGAGATGACTGTCAAGGAGGCCAGCTGTTCCGTCTCCAACTGCTCAATCTCGTTGTTCCCAACATATAAATCCTACAGTATGCACACACACACACACACACACACACACACACACACACACACACACACCTTCAGTAAAGCTTGTCGACAGAGAAGTCAGTAGATTTTAGGGCTGTAACGGTAATAACAATAATCAATACATTATGCCAGCTTGTAAAATATGAACTACATAAATATGTTCAAATAAATGGTGTATTTGACTGATAAACTAAATTAACAAAAGAAAACAAATCACATTTACGTAATACATTTACGATATAACGTACACACCGATCAGCCACAACATTAAAACCACTGACAGATCAAGTGAACATTGGCTGATTGGTATACTTGTTAGACCTTAAGAATCCGTTTCCAGTTTGCTGCCAGTACACATCATTTGACAGCAGTACCACAGGTGCTGGACCTGTTTCATTCTTAACATATTTGATTTTTAGAGCAGAATGTAGCAGAAAAATATACAGAAAAACAGTAAATCTCTAATGCATCATGCACACCACAGATGAGCTTTACAACCGGGGAAACTCATGTTGCTAATGTTACCTTGAGCACAGTTGCAGGAAGCTTTGGGAGGAGGCGGAGCTTGTTGCATCTGAGGTAGAGCTGCTCCATAGCAAGCATCTCTGATAGGCTTGCAGGAATGTCAGTTAGCTGGTTATTGCTGCAGTCCATCACCTTAACATCTGTCAAATCAAGTCACAACTTGATTTCTCTCACAGGGCTGGACAGCAAGTCATGTTGTTCTTTTTAACATTTTTTTTAAAATGACACCACGTCTTTTGTGTAGTGCACAGAGGCTTCACAAGTTGTCACAATGCTTGGTTATTCACCTCAGAATCTTCTTAACGAGGCCAAATTTCTCTATAACATCTTTATGTGCCTTCACAGAGAGACCACTGGGACAGCTGCTTTTTTCTATTAAGCTTTGATTTGATTTTACACTTACATCACTTGTATCATTGACAAGCTATAGAACAGTGCACATAACCATGTTTGGTGTATGATTTTCTTCTGGTATTCGCTGAATTGCCAATGTTATTATTATTCTTCCTCCCAAAAATCAATTCAATTAAGTATTGTAAATGCCTGTAAATGTGATGAACGGTGAGGGATAGTTTTTTAAAAATCAGACAATGAGAAGAGTGCATCTTATTAACTATTAATTATTAATGATTAATTGATTACTGATTGTTAATGTGTTCAACTATCTGTTAAGGAAAAATGAAACTATTGGTTAAGGCCTGATTATTTCAACTGTTAAGGTAAATAAAGGCCACTATTTGATAATTCATGGCACATTAAGCATTAAGTGGCCATGTAAAGAAGCAGAGGACCTGACACACAGTATAGCCGGTCTTACTTGTGAGCTGGCCCAGGCTGTCAGGCAGAGAGCTGAGCTTGTTGTGACACAGGTTCAGTTTCTGTAGACAGGTGAGACGACCCAGGCTGGAGGGCAGGTCTTTCAGATGGTTGTTGGACAGGTCCTTTTTTTTTTTAAATGAAAAGAAAAATCACAGGACAGAACACCTGCATCAGCCAATTACGCAACACAATTAAAAGAGCCTCGTGGTACTGGAACACACTACATACAATATGTGTAGTTACCAGCTCGGTCAGGTTCTCAAGTTGTCCCAGTTCCTCTGGCAGGCTCTCCAGCAGGTTCTCCTGGAGTGAGAGGCTATGGAGGTTCTTTAAAGTGAACACCTCCACTGGCAATGATCGCAGCTGGTTATGACTGGCCCCACAGCAGAAAAAACACATTAAGATTTTAGTTTATTTTAAAATCAAATACATATTCATTAGTTAATTTTTCCCTCGGTAGATAGTTCCACTCAAGGCTTTGTGATGCTGTAGATTAATGGAGCTTATTTGGAAATCTAAGATTATTTATCTAAATCTTAAGTGGGTGCAGTTACGGGCTACATGTTAAATTTTGGAATTCACGTAGTTTGTGCAGTGTGTGTGCGCAGAGCACAGGGAAGTCCCTGCTAATGATGAGAGGCCCAGTTCTTGTAAGTGGGTCCATTACATTTACCTGTCACCAGCAAACTGACTCATGAACAACTCTGTTGGTTCTGTATTTTTTTTTTAAATCACAAAAAGTCAAGATAGAAAATATTGTTACATCTATTTTCCTTATTTAAATCAAATCAAATTTTATTTATATAGCTCCAATTCACAACAAAAGTTATCTCATGACACTTAACACGTAGAGTAGGCCTAGACCACAGTCTTTATTGTTAGTTGTTAATTTAACAGGAAAATACAATTGTACACACCTTTTGAATTCAAGTTTCTCTCTTTCACCAAAGACGAGCTTAACTGCTTTGTTATTCATGTTGTTAATCAAATGAGACAGAAACAAAATAAAACTCACCAAAACTGCATCGGTTAATCTTTCCACTGTTCTCTGTACTTATTCAGGTTCTGCACACTTTCCCCGCTGCCTCTCTTTGACATTGCTGGCCTCTGGGTTACTACTGAATGAAAGTCTGTCGTTGAGCACTAGGCTTGCTGCAGTAGTTGGTGTAACCGGTGTTACAAGGTGTTCAGGCATACACCAATTTCATTACTTGCCCACCACCTCCTCGTTTTACTTTTTCTAAAAATTCATTTTTGCATATTAGTCCCCAAGGTCTTCAAATAAAAAAAATTATTTGACATGGAACCTTCCAAGCCTTGACTAGGAACTAACATTACAACTGACGTGTCCTTAATGTTAGGGGTACTTTACTCGTCTGTGGACGTCACCTACAGTTGTTGGAGTCAGTGTGTTAAATACTAAGTGTGTTTTCAATACTGGGGCAGATTTTTCTACAATAAGGCTGACTTGGCTAAATCAAGCTAGCCTTGACAAGGAGCTAACATTACAATCAGTGTGTACTGGGTTGTCCTAATTCTACAAATTCTCAATTTGATTTGGCTTTCGATTTTAAGGTTACAATTCAATTTGATTTTCGATTTAAAACTTTTTTTCTCAGCACTATGCACTAAGCCATTGTTAGACTATCGCATCTGGATTTGTAAAGATCAACATATAATTGGTTTTATGTCCGAACATTTTTTGTTTACATTTTCAAATTCTTCTTTAAAAAGACAGGAGTATTTTACAATGACTTGATCCTGCTGGCTTTTTGCAGGTTAGGAATAGGCATTTTCAAATAA
This sequence comes from Hollardia meadi, assembly GCA_037974645.1. Taxonomy (NCBI): domain Eukaryota; kingdom Metazoa; phylum Chordata; class Actinopteri; order Tetraodontiformes; family Triacanthodidae; genus Hollardia; species Hollardia meadi. The sequence goes on from JBBPCS010002296.1 coordinate 5,368, forward strand.
TATTTAACAAAAATAAAGAATCCAGAGTTCAACAAAAAATGCTTCCCTTCGGTGATTCAGCAATAACAAAAGATCAATTGTTGTTTGTTTTTTTACAAAAGTTCAGTTTCTCAAATCTGTCCCGAGTAAACCCTCTTTCCAAACAAATCAGTAAAGGATTTTCTGAAAAAGAAAATTAAACTTTAGGTTAAGAAATTAACCCCAGTTCTCTGATACATGAGTGCGGTATCTCACTATGGGACACTCTCCCCGCGCTGTCCCCCAGAAGCTATATTACACTACGCCAGTCTTGACGTTTGCTCCCTGGAGGAGGGAGTTCCTCCTACTATAAGAGCCTGAAGCAGCATTATCTCTTCAGTCTAGTAAGCACACCTCTTCCTTGCTCCAGGCAAGGAGGATGTTGTGGTGAGATACCTCACTCATGTTTCAGAGAACCAGGGTTAATTTCTTTACCTAAAGTTCTCTTTCAACATTCGTTTCGGTATCTCACTATGGGATATAGAGACTCCCTTATTGCCACATAAATTTACCTTTGAGACTGGTTAATAACACAGTCATTTAGACCGACGTGTGATACTGAACACATGCTTAAAACCAGGGGCTCACTGGAGCAAAAAAATGGACCGGGAATGTCTCCCTGGTCAGCCCACTCTCCGGACAAAGCATTTGTCTGGGGGTCTGGGTCTTTAGAGATCTTTATTCCTGCATTCTTAAGAACTTTATGCAAGTACAGTACATCACGAAATGAGCCATTCAAATACATTTTCAAAACTAGAAACACGCATCTAGCTCTAGTAATATCTAGTAATCACCTCACCTGAGCCCTTGAATACAATAAATAAACTGTAGTGTACATACAAGCCTAGTGGCTTTGGTCCATGCATCTGTGATTTAAATGTTAATAGAATATTGATGCAATAAAATTCGGACCCACCAATTTGCTGGAGCCAGGCTAGGCACATGGAATAAAATGATACTGCCTATACTCAAAATCAACGACCAGAGAAAAAAAAAACACTCTACAGGCCATTTCAATAAAATTTGTATTTGATAGAAGATATGAACAACAATTTCTATCTGCTCCACAAAATAGGTAAAATGACCAATACACAAACCAATAAGCAAACTCTAAAGCTTGTGTACACTTTTTTATTTATTGCTGCAGAAACTCACTCACCTCTCTTTGCTGATACAAGATGCATGGAAAATGTATGGCATCAAAAGCAAGCTAGCCAAATAAGCCTTATCATCATCATCCTTACCATGTCACTGGTGCTTTGCCTGGGCTCTGGGGGCTGTGCTGGCTCTGACTAGGGGGGCTGTGCTGGCTTTGACTGGTTCTTGCTATGTCTATTGTCCTCATCTCTGCTATCTGTCTCATGTTCACCCACGTTACTGCTACTACTGGGCCGGCCCCAGTAGTAGCATCCTCACTGTCTTCTACACTGGTGGCGGCAGAAGTAGCAGCAGCACCAAAAGAAAAGTCTGTCATTTTGAGGCACCTGCCTCAAGGGACTTCTTTTTTTTTTGTCCCCCAACTTTTCAGCACCACCTTTGCGTTTTGCATGTTTTTTTATTCATGATGTTTTAAGCACAGATAACCAGGCTAAGGGTTAGGTCCGCATTTCATTTAGTTCTGATGTGGAGTGGCTGACTGATTGACGACGGGAAAGGGGCTGGGACAGACCCACATGGACCAAAGTTAACTGGCTACGAGGTAGGGATATGTGAAACTATTTGGTAGACCATAGCCAATCATATTAAAACGGCCCCACCCCACCTGTCTGGGCCAGTAACCATACAACACGATAGGCCAGTCGATCAAGCCACATACCAATAGATTTTCAACTGCAGTTTTTTTTGTCTCCATTTAAATACTATGTGGTTTATTGGACCAATTGTCCAGCGGCCCACCGGGAAAACTCCCGGTACTCCAGATGGCCACAGTAACATCCAATCTGTAGAATCTGGTGAGTGTGCGGCATCGCCCATGTGGCAACCACACAGATCTCCTCCACAGAAACACCCTGAAACAGTGCCAAGGATGTTGCCATACCACGCGTGGAGTGTGCACACGGACCTACAGGGGGTTGCAACCCCATGTTATTATATGCCCCAGTAATAGCCTCCACGATCCAGTGTGACAAACTCTGCTTTGTGTTGTGGTCGTAGGTTTTCCTAAATGTGTCATAGCCTACGACACAAACAGCTGTTCTGACTTCCTGAATCCAGCTATCCTGTCAACATATATGCGTAATGCTGGGCACTGGGCAGAGCGCATTCAGTCGTTCTTGCTCCTGCAAGGAAAAAGGAGTAGGATAGAAAGCTAACAGCTCAATGGGGCGTTATGATAGTGCTGGGTTAAAAGCAAAGAAGCCAACCGTCATCGTCAAGGGTGAAAGGATTCAGACTGTTTCACATTTTAAATATCTGGGAATTCTTTTTGATTCACAGCTGTCCTTTAAGAAACACGTGAAGCAGGTATGTAATACTGTAAAATTGAACTTTAGGTTTATCCGTAACCACCTACCCTTGGATGAAGCAAAACTGTACATGCACTCAATGATTCTTTCACACATCTCATACTGTATCACATGCTGTTCACAAGCTGGAAAAACAACACTTGCTTCTATACAAACCCTTTATAAACAAACACTCAAGGCACTGGACAAAAAGCAATCAAGTTCATCATTGTAAAATTATTCAGAGGTATAGTCTCTTGACCTTTGACAGCTTTGTGTGTCTTGCTGATGTTACTTAGTTAGTTAGGCAAATCAGCCCTCTCTGTTAGAGCAACAAATTTAACACTTTAGGGAAGCCCTTTCGTAATTAGGTTTATCCTCTCACTGGCCAGGGCCATAGGGCCGTGCGCTCCGGATGAGGGTGGAAAATCTCCCTGTGCGCCTGCGACAGGAGATCCTTGCGGAGGGGCAAGGAGCCATGGCTGGCCGCACAGCAGCTGAAATATCTCCACGAGCCAGTGTTTCCCCAGCCAGCGAGGCGCTATCAGAATTAGGGCAAAACCCCACTCCCGCACTCTGACGAGAGTAGGAATGATCAGCTCTAATGGGGGAAAAGCATACAGTAGAACGCGTGTCCACTCGTGCGCTAAGGCATCCAACCCCATTGGGGCACTCTGACCGGTAAGAGGGCACTGAGCGTCTGATGCCAAGAGGTGTACCTCCGACTGACCACATCTGCTCCATATCTGAGCCACCACCTGGCTGTGGAGTTTCCAATCCCTTTAGTGGGGATCTCCCCTGGACAGCAAATCCACCCCCTGATTGAGTATGCCCGGCTTTCAGCGATAATAGGGGAGAGCTGCTCCACATGATCAGTCTGTGAGCTAAAGTGTGCAGATGTGAGTGCAGTCCCCATTTTCTGTTAATATACAGTCACTACAGTGGTATTGTCCGTCATGCTGTCCTCTCAGAAAGGGCAAAAAATGTTTCAACGCCAGTGAGACAGGCGAGAGAAGCCCTTGTCTTCCATGTCGACCCAGTGCAATGCCGACCCTCCCTGGATGGGGTTTTTGGCAGAAAGTGGATTGCTCCATGCCTCCTATTGGTACTCGGACCGGCAATAGCCGTCATGTAGAGGATTTGGCTTTGGGGAGCCTCTTTCCCTTGTAGCGAGACATGGTGGTCTCGGTGAGGGCTTCGGGGCACGTGATGACAAGCTTCATGTAGCTCCATGTGGGCAGACAGATTTGGAGATCTGCTGCTCATGCCACCCATGTCCACTGGCTCACCAGCTGGTGGAATGATAAAGGGTTCGACATCGTGCTCATCCTCTTCAGAACGGAGGCTAACCTACTCGTCCCCTGAGTCAGAATTATCCACCTTAACGTCATTGTGCTCCACCATCAGGCTGGCATCGTGCCCGTCTAGGTCAGTTAGCGGGGCAACGGCGTTACACTGTTCACCCCAGCTGGCTCCCGTGGGTATGGTGTTTCCCTGGGTGCTCTCATCTTTCTCCTGTGGCAGAGGGATGGCTACCCCCACCATAGGGTCCACCACTGACGGGCTATAGCTTGGCATGCTAGCCTGCGTCGGCAAGTCTTGATGGAGGGACGAACACAATGCTCACAAGCCACCAGAAAAGCTTGCGCGCCCTGGGCGCGTTGCAGCCCTAGACACGTAGAGCACCCATACCTGCGTCCATGGTGAGGGAAGGGTCAGGCTCCGTGGTTGAGTGAGCTCCGTTAAGCTAGTATGGTGGGTAGCAACAGCAGCTACTGTTTGGTGACGGTCCAGCTATTGAACTCAAACAGCTATGCAGTGCTAGGTAGTGTTCGGTGACTGAGTGGTTAGCTCACTCTATGACCTGTGTTGCTAGCCCGTTAGCTGCCCCTGCCATCTGAGAAGTTGCTTCTGGGAGTGAGAAGAGGTTAAGAGGTTTTATACTGAGGCTCCTATACTAGGAGGAAGTTCCTCCTCCAGGGAGTAGACATCACGCTTGTCTGCCAGTCAAGACTGGGGTAGTGTAATATAGATTCTGGGGGACAGCGCGGGGAGCGTGCCCCATAGTGAGATACCGAAACAAATGTTGAAAGGGAACCAACATCTCAGACGCTGTCAGAGTTACCTCGGCTCAGTTCATTGTCATCTGTATAAGTGTCTGGAAGAGCAGGTGCAGGTTTGCAGTAAGCTAGTTGTGTCGTCTGTACAGTTGTTGTGGTCAGGTTAGGGTTAGTTGAAGGTTTGGGAAGTAGTCTTTAGAGTTAGGGTAAGGGTAAGTCTCCAGAAAATTAATGCAAGTCTATGTAACGTCCCCATAAGTGACGGAAAACAAGGTACATACATGTGTGTGTGTGTGTGTGTGTGTGTGCGTGTACCTGAGTCGCAGTTGCTGGAGCTCCAGCAGTTCTTCCAAGGCAGTGGGCAAACTGCTCAGCTGGTTGTCATGGAGCTGCCAGACCAAATGATCATTGCTATTTAACAGCTAGAATTAAATTAAACATCACAATGCTACTGATGTCTCATAGTAATACTACTTTTATCAATGTCTACAAGTAATTTAAGTTGCAAGCAGCACTGAACGGGCCCTTGCAGCCGCAGCCTCATTACTGGACAGTGACCGGTCGACACTGCTCTGAATTTTCTGTTTTTTCATTATATAGCAAATATATCTTCCAGTGTATCAAGCGCAGACCATGCCATGTAAATCAAGAGCTAATTTTTATTTATAATAGATTTTAATATTTTTATTTACTAGTTAAAATATGGTTACAAGATTTCAGAGTTTTGTTGTTGCTTTGTTGTTTTTTATTTTTCAGTGTAGTTCTCATTTAGTTTACTCTAAAGTCCTTTTAGAGCTGACAGCCTTGCCAACATAGTGAGATCTGGATCTTTCTGGGCCATGGTGGTGCAATGTCGAAGTGAGAGGCCGTTGCGCTGTAGAAATCCAAAAAATCTTGCCTACATCACTCATTGAAGAGTAAATCTCCACTCCTTTTTTATAATTTTTCTTGATACTGGATTATTTTTGTCCCGCAATGAGAACCAGTAAATTGACTCTGAAAGCCTTATCTCTAGCTCCAAGCTAACTTTGTTCCTCCTGGAGTTAGCTAATCAGCTAACAGCAGCTCATTCTTCTGTTGTATAAGGGCCTCATAGCTTTCTATCCTGAATTTACCTCTGCATACCGGTACTTAAAAACTATAAACTTTATTATGAAATTAAATCTACATCTGAATGCCATGCTACTCAAATTCACTGCCCACTGTGTTGTGATAAATTCAGTCACTTGCACTGAGTGGACCTGGTGATTACTTCAAATGTAGCTACTGCCATCTATTGGCACATGTATCTTGTTACTACACACCTTAAACACACATATCCACAAAGACTGAATAGGGCAATAATAATTTAGTTTTTTTGATTAGTCCAGAAAAGTTGGAAATGTATTATTCATTTATAGCAATTTATAATTAGTTATAAAATTAAAATGGTATATTATGCTTAACTGGCGTGCTCATTATGTGGCAGGCACCAAGGTGTTTATCAACCCTTGTTTTTTTCCTCCGGCCTGTATTTGGGGGCCAATCCTCAACCATCCCCCAGGCCATGATAAAGAGTGCCAGCATTTAATTGAATAGTTTTTATGTGAGGGAAAACTGTAATTAGCTCTGTAAGTTTTAGTTTGATGCTAGGAAGCCATTTTCTTTTAACAGAAGCTATGGACAGAAATGGTGGACATTTTATTGTACTTTTGTACCAGCTTTTAGTCAAGCTAGGCAGAACCAGACATAACAACGACTAGCATACCTAAACAATAAATACAAATAAACAGCCCAAACTGGTGGGACAAAGCAATGAACTATGACCCCACCTGTGGCAGGAAAAACTAAATCAGTAAAATATTTGCAGGCAAAGTATAAACATTTTAAATTTCTGCAATGAAATCAAAACAGTTTGACAAAAAACACATCCCAGAATATCAGGTTCCATATGCCTTTTTCTGTTTACATAATCATAACGCATTACATGGTGGATGATTTACTGAGACAGGCTTCTTATTGACTGAGTTGGTATTACTTACATCCAGTGTATTAAGTCCAGGCAGTAGTCTGATGTCATCAGACAGTTGTGTAAGCCGATTGGATGAGAGCAACAGTTTGGTGAGGTCAGTCTGTTCCCACCAGCCATCTGACTGTCCGAAGGACACATTCTGCTGGGCCTCCTCTGGTGTGTAGCTATTTAGACGATACACGTTCTGAGGAACTGAGACAAATGTTAATATGGTTATTACAAACACACAAACAAGTTCTTAATTGGTTAAAAGGAAACAACTATGATTTTCAATTCCGATCTTTAGCAATGCCTTAATGTGCTGTCCTCTGTGTGTGAAACTGTGACAAATGTTCAAACCAGTTTGATATTGAGCAATAGACTAGACCAGACCTTTACCACTAGGTGTCAGTAGTTACTCAGTTGCTCCCAGGTAGAATATAATGGGAACTCATGAATGAAAATTTTGACATCACCACAACCCATCAGAACAACTGTGACACATTGTATTTTCATTTCTCACACAAGCCATTCAACTCAACTTATATTCTTCTTTAAAGCAACACTGCGGGATAATGGGTATTTTTGCTCCTGGGCACCCCCTACAGTTGCAGGGTGTAATTACCACTGTCGTAAATACAAATTGCGCTTTGAGCTCCCCTCATAGACAGCGGTACATGTGCATTTGTTGACAAGCTGAAGCCTACGTAACCGACAAAAACAACATCAGAAGAGAAAGAACCACGTCGACTGACGAGGTAGAGTATTACTGGATTTTACACAAATATGACTGCAAATATTTATTTATTGTAACATCGGAGATAAACACAAACAACAAGAATAGCGAGCATTTTAGTTGTGTAGAAATACTGCTTGTGTTTTCAGCAAATGTAGGCTACATTTTTTGCCAAGCGTTTGAATGTGGACTATGTAATCAAATAAAATATTTTTGGCGACATGACAGACACGTATTGCACATAATATAAATTGGACAGTGTAATTTATTACAAGCTAGCTGAGATAGGTTTTGCAAGGTTGTAAACTTCCAAGGCTTATTTGGCCTGAGATAGCAAGTGACCAACTTTATGACGTGAGATGAATTTATTTGCACGCTAGCCTGAGGCAGGACTGACCGATAAGGTTATAGCCTAAACAGTCTTTCACAAATAACATTTGCAGATATGTAAACTCTACTGACGGATTGTTTTGTTTCCATTAGCCTTGAGACAGATCACTACAGCTAACGTCAGGACAGTATACAGTTTGCAACCCTGCATTAGTTTGCTCAATTATAGTCTTATACACATAGAGTATAACAAGTATAACTTAACCATTACTATGCCGTATGAGGTTTGGATTTTTACAACAGCCCTTTCTATGGTTTTATTTCAGGAATCAATGTCAACTTCTACCTCCTCAGAAGTAGGAGAAAGTGGGAGAAGGGGTCAGAAGAGTGAACGAGGTGGGGGGGAGGGGAGGTGGGGGCACAACAGGGAGAAGGAGAGGCAGAGGAAGGATCAGAGAAGACCCTGATGACCATAGGAGGCTGCAGGAGCGGAAAAACTGCTGAAATGTAGGTTTGTTTATTATTTGTCCACACTCCTCCATAAAAAGATTAATCAGATGCATGTAACCTTTTGACAAACTAATTTTTTTACATATAAAATGGTTTATGTTGTAGGCAAAAATCCATTCCCTGACAGCTCCCCAAAAGGAGCGGCTGGCCCGTGCTACATGGAATGGCATCTTTGCCGTCGATGATGACCAAGAGCCAGGAGTGGAGCAGCGACAGTACAGGCATGCAGTGTACAGACAGTTTG
>JBBPCS010002297.1:0-13697 GCA_037974645.1 Hollardia meadi
ATGTCATTATCCCCCCGTCTGCATTAGGCTTTTCTTGTGCATTTTTAGGCGTGAATGCAACAGAAAAAACAATGTAACGTGAGAAAGTCCACACTTGGAGGAGGTTGTGGTGGTGGATGGGTCAGACAAGCAGCAGACCTGACCCACGAGACCTGAGTTTGCCTCCCGTGTTAAACTGAAGGTTGATATTGATCGGTGTTAATTCTTGTCTGTAAGTAAAGTAATATAATGTTTTGAACTTACGTAAGTAAGTAACGCAAGTTACGTGACATACGGAGCATAACTATGTCTTTTTTTTCCTAAACCCAACCAAGTCGTTTTGTTGCCTAAACCTAACCAAACACTTTTAATGTTTAAACCTAACCAAGTCATTTTTATGCCTAAACTTAACCAGACTGCAACTGCTAGGTCATGTGATTAAGACACAAATGTCACATGACGAAAGTCACCTGATGTTGTCATTTCCTGCATGTCTAAAGCTCATAAAATGCGGACGCCGTTAAATGACACGCGAAAAGCTTAAAATGCATGAAATGACACGCAAAACAACTTTAAAAGTGTCGTGCTATTCATACACCATCCCATGAGATCACGTGTCCCTGTTAAGCTTTAGACCTTGAGTAATTCTGTAAAGCACTGGATGCCAGGGTTGAGCTTGTTTCTGCTTGGCTGAAACAAGTACCCAGTGCAAATAATGTACTTTTTACGAGTATCATCCGAGTAAAATGTGTCAATAACCGCACTTGAGATGAAGGAAAATCCTCATTGGGTAGCTGACTGAAGTTTATTCATTCAAGTTTATAAAAAAAAACTAGTTCTCTGACTCTTGTGATCACAAACATTGATCTAAAGCTCAATTCTGAGGCTGATCTATAAATAGTTTTCTAGTAAAAAAATAAAAATAAATCTAGTAATTTTCTGATCAACCCATATCAATTTCAGCTTTAACGTAACAACTGATTAGTGGCACCCAGTTCAGGTTTAAGCACCACCCACTTCCAATTTATGCCACACCTACTCGCTCGTCCGTACCAGAAATCCATATTTGTTTGCCTCCTACATGCATGTTAAATATTCCTGCCAAGGTTTCTCATTATTCTGATGATCTACAGTAAACACATCAATGTGATAGCCAAGGCAGTGCTAGCAATAAACACGGATGTAAATAATGTAGGTTTAACACTTTTAAGAAAAATTTATTTGAATGAAATGCATTCAACACCTTAAGAGTGTATACTGAAAGTTTGTCTACCAGAAAACTCATCTAGGCTCCTTTAGCTTGCTTTTGTGTTTGCTTCTAGGAATGAAAGGGAACATGTGTATTACTACTTACTAAGTGTCTGTGTCCTTTCATCCACACTAAAATTGGGATTTTTTACCTTCCAGTTTTTCAAAAACTCTCTCCAAATGTCAAAAACAATGAGTCAAACATTGTAGCATGAATGGTGACAACAGCGCTTCAAAAGGCTGACATGAACTCCCCATGCAAGATGTAAATTTACACAGAATGCATTACAATCAGTATGTTTTCAGATAACCTCTGTATGTATATTTCCAGTTTAAAAAGATGCATCCACCCAACAGGTTGAAAGGTGGCTTTACTCTCTTCCTGCTTTCTTAAGGGAGCCCTGCAAAAAGCTATAAAAGAAAATAAAGGACCAATGCTTCGCTTCATCTGTGTATTGAAAAGTCTGCCAGCCAGTCCTGCCTTCCCAAAGTGCACATTGAGATCCAAGCACAATGCAGTTATTATTGAGGTAACAAGAATGCATATAATGCAGATCAGTCATATACAGTATGTCTAGATGATGTTTAAATATTTAGAGGTTTGATATTTAAAAGAGACAACTGTATTTAAACAGTGAACTATGGACAGAAAATTCTGCTCTTCATCACTCTCATCTGACACAGTGGATGTTGTTCATCTCACTGGGGGGTTTACATTGTGAGTGGACCTGTGGTCCAAGCTTTCATTTGGTATTTGGTTTAATTTATCCTAGCTAGTTGGGATGAGTAGGATCACATAAGTACAAAAACTAAGGATTGTCTTTGAACAGGAATTCATTTTTAAAACAAAAGATGTCCTCTTGTGGGGACGATGGGTTTTACCGTATAACAATTGAGTCACCAGAGTGTTACGAAATATAAAATGGTTTATTTCAATATCTGATCATTGATGTGCAGTTTTATTCTTAAAGAGTGACACTGAACAATGAACAGTTTTATACTTTGTTCCACACTGGTGACTTAGAATGTAATGTGCTCCTCGGTTTGCTGTCTTCAGGTGTTCCTGTAGACAAAAAGGACATTCCTAGTTTGGGGTATGGAGCAAAAAAAAAAATTCATACAGTTACAAAACATTGAACAAATCTTGTATTGTTTGCAAGTTTATACTGTGTTACACATTGGTGGCTTTACTGTTTTGTACAGTAAAATAAACTCATTGTCCTCAAAAGTCAGCACAAAGTTCTTCATGCCAACTGGATTGGGCTTTAGCGGCACATACTGTCAGAATGGAAGGGTTCCTGTAAATGGGATCATGTCCTCATCAATTGACGTACGTTCCAGTCGAGCCTGAAGCAAATAGCCTTTGAGAGTGCTCACTATCAATATCATCATTGCTCTACTAATCAGATTTTGGCGAATCAGGTGGAATGTAATCTTCATCAATTAGTTGTTTCACACCGGCATCATCACAATCAGACAAATCCTCCACCTTTTGCATTCAGCCATCTTTCTGCTCTTTACAGAGAAATATGCCCTGGAAATGTGTCACATAAGAATTAAAAAATTGATTAGTTTGGACCAAATGCAAGAACTATTTATACTTTTGTAAATGGTTGGTTTCTTTCCAAATGTTCCCAAGCTCTTAAGCATAAACAAACAGGTTTCAGCCATAAAATTTGAAGAGGTTTTGTACCTTGACCCCTTTAGTTTTGGGATCTGCAACAGAGTGACTTGGCTGAGATGCCCGCCGCCTTGTTTGTACACTGATTAGTGTAGTGTGCTTTCGCTCCCACTAGATGGAACAAAAACTGCTGCTGCTGCCAGCTACATATGTTACTACCAAGTTACCTGTACCTTATAATACATCTAGTCTCTTCTCAACATCTTAACATCTTAAAGCACAATGATAGCAAAAGCACAGATAATCAAAGCTGTTGTTGCCCCAAGACAGTTTTTGCTCATTTAAATGTTTGTTCACTGCTGGTGAGGTGTATAATTCAGGGAATTTATACACCATTAAAAGCCATACTGCTCAGCTATCATTGTGCTTATGTTGGAAACAAAGAATATTTGAAAGTACCTTAAGCGTAGGTCAGGGTGGTTGGTTAGGGGTGTTATCTCATGGCTCTTTAGGGAGTCGCTTTGAAGTTAGAATGAAAACTACATTAGGGAATGATAAGAGTCAGAAACTCAAGAAAGTTTTGGATTTTTAACAAGTTGAACCAATATTGTTTTATGCAAAAACCGGAAGAATTCTTGGACCTGTAAAATAATCCAATTCAGAATCACTTTTAACAAACCCCACAGTCAAACTCTTTGGTAGTTATGATGGAAGGACTTTGGTTCTATAAAACTTTCTCAGGCAATGCTAACTCAAGGCTATGTGTCACCTCAGTTGAGCTTGACAATGGTGGATCATGATGGCAATCTCAGTTGGTTGATCAGTTGGTTGGTCAGTCCACTTTTAATGATCGCCTGCCTCCTTTAGTCAGTTGTGGTTTTGAGGGAAATGTCTAAACTGGACTGTCATCCCATCAGTATGACTTGTAACAACTTTGGCGGTCCCTCACTAGTGACATCACCAGTTCAAAAATGTAATTTGATTTGATTTAAGACCAAATACCTGCCAAATTAAGGACATTTCTAACAGCCTTTACTGACTCACTATGCAATGTTTCCTTGCTAACACGCTTACAACTTTATACGATTACAGCATTATACCTGCTAAACACCAACATGTTAGAAATTTTTCATTTTGCATTTACACTCTGAGCTGTTAGTAAGCTGCCATTGACATTTTAACTCAATGCACCACAAAGCACCATGCCTAAGTATAGCCTCAAACAGCTGCTAGCATTGCCGTAGACTCTTGTGAAAATTAGCAAAACTGAAGCATTTATAAATTTATACAGTAAATAAATCATATCGTTTATTGAACTTGTTGGCAGAGATTAATGGCAGTTTAAAACTCAACACTCAACATAAAGAAATCATAAAAAATCTGATGAGATACTTCAAGGATTGAGGAGTTGTGTAGTTGCGCATTTACCTTGCAGTGCCATTGGAACTCTAGTAGTCTGTACACATATACAACATGACTAAGCAACACCAACTTCTCCATCTTCCCTCCCGTCAGCTCATGGTAGAATCCTCTTGCATTAGTTCCAATGAGGGCTGGCACATCATCAAGACTGCTGGACACACCAGCGCCAAATCCATTTTAGGTTGGATAAGTCCTTTCCTCAAGGGGCTCCAAATCCACTGAGTCATATCTCTTGTTTGGATTGCAAGACCTGCTCATGTGCCAAAGGGACAAATGCAAGACATGGGATATACAGTACAGTCTGTTACAGCTGTGCCTCGGTGTGGCTGTGGTGTCAGCTTAGTTTTGACTTGTTTGAATGATGGTGGAGACTAAATCCTTTGATTAACATTCTTGTTTTTTGCACTTAAAACTGTTGGGGCCCACCTAGAACATTGGCTAATGAAGGTGAAATCATTTCAACTTGTTTCGTTTTCGAACAGATGATTTATAGGGAATATAGTCCAAATGATCCGATGCCAATTTTAGAGAAGTCACAATCCAACCTGAACTAACCTTGCATGAAGGCCACCTGACAGTGAATCACACGTGACCCTTATTTACAATGGAAATGACCAACTTCATTGAAATAAAATACCTCATTAAAAAGTCAGGAAATTTAAAAATAATATTCACACAAATCCAATTTATGGACATTCATACTCTCTTTGACAAAAAAGTGGTTAAGCTCACGAATCCTCTGAAGAGACCCGTTCCCAGTCAAAGGAAGAAAATTGGGACAGAGATCAAAGTATATATAGTTGGCAAATACAATAGCATTTTATATATGAGATTTTCAAGTTAAGATGAAGAATTCTGATGAAACGTTAATGACGCCTTTAGGGAAATCAGACTGCCGCTATTTAATTCACTGGTACAGGTTGCTCAGTAAAACCCGATATGGCAAAATTTCAGTGAGAGTTTTACAGCTGGCCAGGATCAAGTAATGTCAGAGCATCATCATATCCCACCTCCTTTTTCTGTTTCCAAACAGTCATGATCACATACAAACTCGCAGATTTACATGTCGAGATGCTTTTTATTATTCATGTATAACCCATGAGAAATGCATTTTTATTGCACAAAGATATTCACCATTTGAAACAAGTGATACTTGAAGCGGACAGAAAGGTCAAGCATGTCCACTTCAAGCATACCATCCATGGAATTAACTGCACACTTACCGACGCCAGTCTGCTGACTCTAACAGTGTCACTAACCAGAAAATAACATGTAGTCTATTGGTGCAATCTCCTAGTAATGAAAAGCACCTGTCACATCATTATTGACAACGGTCATATATTATTATATATACTCTAAATAGTCCCGATGTGAACAGAAAAACATTGTCGTATAAAATGCCTAATGGTCCGTCTGAGTCATCATATGACACCCTTTTTCACTTCAGTTATTTCTACTTCAAAACAGGAAATACACAGGTAACTAATGATATTTATGATGATTCCATTCAGTTTAGTACGTCATGCCACTCAAGGGTCCACATTATCAGGGCCTTGGAACAACACCAACATCTAAAAGGTCTTTAATGTGTCATTTGGCATTTGTTTTATCTGTGGGTACAAGGTACTGAATAGTTAATATGTGTAATTCTTCTTTGTATACCACAACTGCATGCATTGAAACACCTCTTTTTCAAATGTACTGTATATTTACTGTTCTGGCTTAGATAATCTTTAAAGTTACTATCATAGCAGACATAGTTGCTACAGAACCAGATACTTTTCTCAGGAGTGGGTCCAGACATACAGTATTTAGTAATTCTGATGAATGCTAATTTTTACAGTATGTGCTCTATGTTTAAATGGGCAACAGTTTGCTATGTGTTTACAGATTAATCTGCTGCCGCAAGTGGCCAAAAACTTATTTAATGCAGGTTTGAAGGAGAAGTCCAACCCTAGTGAGTTCAGGTGCTCAAAAAACAGCAAGCTGCTGACATTTACTATATTTTTCTTATGCTGCATTCAGGGAATGTAGGCCAAATGAGAAGCCCACTTCCAACTTGGTAGTGTCAGAGCACTGAATAAATTAGGTAGTTTTTTTAAAACATATTTTTTAACAAATGAAACCAGGTAAAGACAGTGTATAGCTTCTTTTAAGTTAGTGGACAACAATTGCATCGTGTTAATGCTGATATATAATATTAAATTCTAATATTTCATGAAAGCATTCATTTTTATTCTACTTGGGGGCAGCAGAAAGTGATGCAAAACAACATTGACATATTATCAACTCATAAAGTTGTCATATGTCCAATATTCATTCTCCTCTCTCTGGTCTGGTCTCCAGCAACTCCGAAGAAAAAATATTCTGTTCTTCAGCTGCTACAGCAAACACTCCACCATGTTCATCAAATGGTCGCTGACTTTTAGCAGGATTTTGTAACTGTAAATGTTATGTTACATTTGGCTTTTTCCTTTCAGCTCCCCATATATAGAGACAGCTCAAAAGACAGTTTGTGTAGCTTTAGTTAGTTTGATCTGTCCAAAATTACAAAACACCGTTGTACATTAAATGTTACCTCTTTTATTTCGCTCTACAATTTCATTTCTATGAGAAATTGAAATATCCATAAAAAATAGAACTTTTACTGCAGTTAAAATACAATCTGTTACAGGTTAGATTGATGAGGCTCACCAAGAATGCCTCTGATGCCGATAATACAGCAGCAGGATCACATGGTACAGTGCCATACCTTCATTAATAATTTAAATGCTACGGTCAAACAATTTGCTACATAGTGGTCATCCTCAGATTGAGTCCTGAGCTCCATTAGAGCTGTTGGAACTTATTTATTTTTCTAAAGGAAAAAGTCAGATCAGTGTACTCTGGAAAGTTGAGTTGGTTTTTAGCTTAGTAACAGTTTTACTGTTTAAATTCAGTCTCAGTGTTTGCATTCGTGACATTATTGTGGGCATGGATGTGTTCCCATGTGGACCTCTCGAATAAGTAAGAAAATATGGCAAGAAGGTGTACCAATGAGAATACAATTTATTATACCATAACCTACTGTAGTTGAACTATCATATTGCACGGACAGGATTTTAAGTGTTTAGAAAATAATTTCATCAGCAACACAGACAGCATTGGGGTGATGCAGCTATGTTAATGTAATTATTTGGGGTATCATTGTGTCTTCATGCTTCACAGAGGTGAACTCCTGGGCTATTTCTGTTATCACATCAGTGACCAATACAATGGAGCTGAGGCCCGCTTCTGTCCATTTGAGTGCCCCAAGCATAATTGCTTTTTTGGTCGGTCACAATCAGTCACACGAAACAGAGGAAAAGTGAAAAAACTTTGTTCTCTCTTCATAGACAGTATATATGATTCAAAGTCTGACGTCTGCTCATCACAGTTTCTGAGCAAGTTGATGCTGATGACAGCCAGACCACTTTGACGCTCTTGTCCTATTTATGAATGCAGGTATGTTTTAATCAGCTTAAGTTTTGAAAAACTTCACTCAGCAGAGGCAACTGTTAACTGTGAGAGTTGATGCAATACGTAGAGCAATCCAGAGATTTGGATAGAACTCTTGAAGTTGGTTAAATGAAGAAATGTGAGCATCCCCTGGGCAGCTGTCAGTGGTGACAGTTATGGAACTTAATGTTATTGTTATAGTATCTTCTTTTTCCTCTTCTCTGCCCCTGACTCCTGCTGCCTTTTTGGGGCCATATCTGAAATCGTCGTGCTTGGTATCCTACGCACAGCACATTAAGCGTATGTATATAATGGCGGTGCTGAGCTGAATAGCTAATCCACAGAATTGACTGTCAATACTTTTCTATAACAGATCATTAAAAAAAAATCTACAATGAGGTCTGCTGAAATTTGCATCTTCGCCATAAAAAAAATGAAAAAGAATCTCCTGGCGTCACCTGTTAATCACGCAACACCGGGGGGTGTTTAATATGTGTCATTTAGCATGCTAGCTGGGCGGTGCATTAAATCAGTGATTGATTGAGGTAAATGCAGCCACTTTTTAACTACGCCAAGGTACAATAATGCTAACCTTAACCTATAATGACGTCATCCTTAATTTTAGGCCATTATTGTTTTACTCAGCAATGGATTTACCTTGAAATGTAGTGAAGTACAATACTTGTTATAAAAAGTACTAAAGTAAAAAAAAATTGTTGAAAACAATACAAGTTCACAAAAAACGACTTCAGTTCATTTGTATTCAGTTCTGCCCTTTGCAGCACAAGCATCCTCCCACCACTATTTTTTCAGTATTACTTCATGCTGTCAGATGTTATAATAGAGTTTTAGGACTTTTCTACACGGAGGCAGTGCAGGGGTTGCTGATGAGTTGTGGTGCTGGGGGAGGGAGGGGTGGAGACCTGCCAGTGAGATCAGATAAGAGGACTAACCTGTATTCTATTTATACCTGTCATTATTACCGCTGTGTTGTGAGGACAGTCATCCCTACAATGAAAAACTGAGCTCTAAAACTGTCGAAGACAAGAGTTGGCCACTCACAGGGTAGCGGGAGTGAAACAGCATGCCAAGGACTGTGGGCCGAGCCAGCCACAGGAACTGCCAGCCCACTGGTCCAACCAGTAACAGTCTGATTTTCCTTTCAGGGCCACATTCTGTTCACTCACTGGACTCAGTTAGTCCATCCTACCACACACTGCTGCTTCAACACGAGGCTTGTTCTTTTTACCAAATCAAGAGCAAAAGATGTCACATTTAATTTAATGTCTGCTCTTTTTCCATTGAACAGAGCTACCTTTATGTAACCCAGAATTACATAAAACTTGAAGGTCATTGGAATGCAATACAGTACACACAGAGAAGTACACGCAGCTGGCGGTAAACAAAAAGTCAAGGAGACAGTCAGTGTGGGTGTATCATGAAACAGCTTTCTTATCTGCCAATCAAAGGGCTTTACCATTCTGTCTTATTAAGATGTTATGTTGCTTTTTAACATCAGCGTTGTAAAAAAAAAAAAAAAACCTACAAAATAATAAGTTCCTGAGACATGCATGCAGACAAGCACACAAGCATACTGGTGCCGAGGTCCTACTTGACTGCTCATAATAATGTTATCTTTGTCTTAGTGGAATAAACAAACACAGGAGAGGATTTGGGCTGCTGTCTGTATCAGTCTCTCTGGAGGAGTGAGTTGGCTAATTAAACATAACCAGCATCGCATCTGCTTATGTGTGGATTTTTGTTCCTGTCATGCCATCCAGAGTTTCTTTTGAGGTCATAAGAAGTTAGGATATCCTGCATACGTAAGCGGCCAGTAGAGGTGAGATAATGTGGCCAGCCACAAATCACAAAACACTTATGTAATAATGGTCACAATCTACGGAACTGTTTTGATCATCAGTAAACATGTCAGTCATTTGTCAAGAGGAAATGTCAAATATTTGGTTGTTCCTCCTTTGCCATTGTGATGATTTGCTCCTTTTATCTGTTTTATATCTCTGTTAACTGTGGTCCAACCCAATCGCATGAATTAATGTAGGATTATATTGAAATTTTACATTGCAGTTTCCAATTTTATGTTGTAATAATGCTGTGCTTCAGGTCTGGTGAGGTCTGGGTACAGAAAAAAACAGTTGGTTAGGCGTAGGTGAAGATATTTTGTCTTAAAATGCCTGGTTAGACATAACAAACACAGCTGGAAACTCTCCCAACGTGTTGTTTCAAATATCCACTTCAAAGGCCACAAAATGTCCAAACGGTCGCTAAAATGAGCCAAATCGTTGGTTGGCTGAAGTGGTCTCGAACGGCTTGGCAGCAGGTGTCATGCCATCACCGACCCCTTCACTTCCCCATGAGAAAATCAGCTCATATACATGGAATCTAAACATGATAGGACATGGATTGAAGAAATGCTGATGTGATCGATATGAAGCATACAAAACACGTATATCAGTATATTAAGTAGGACTAATTTGATATGAATGCTGGGTAAAAGACATCACTACCCTTCCTTCCCTTCAGCAGAAAATGTTTGCATTCTGGAATAATTCAACAGTTGCCCATTCATTTTAATGGCAAAATTCACTCGAAAATGTAATAATACGAAAACTTCCAGTGTTCTAAATTCAGATCTGAGGCAGAACTGAGATGCTGCCATTTTTCTGTAAAATGGAGGAAGTCAAAATATGTTTGATAATCTGATCGATGAGCCTGTAGAAGCTCATCAAACGGTGTGTAGTGTCAGTTACAGGTACTGTTATTCTCTCTTGAGCCCCATTTTTTTGCCTATATTTGAGCCAATTGGCACCACTAAAAGTAAGCAGTTCTTGTGTTACCAGTATTACCATATTACCAGTGTTGGGTGTAATGCGTTACATAGTAACATGTTTGAGTACTCAAATTACATTTTTGTTGTAAAGAGTAATGTAACGTGTTAGTTTTGCAATCAAAATATTCAGTTCTTTTGTTACATTTTCAAATAAGCAATCCTGTACTTTTAAAATATCACCACATTTCCCTGTTTCTTTTGTTCCCATTAATGTTGAACGTTTGTTCAATTATGATTTACTGTAGGGGTGAAGAGCTATTTTGACCAAGTTGCCAAATTGGTGATTGTTGGAAAAGTGGAAAGACAAACCAAAATGGTTTCAGTGAGTTTTATTTTGATTATGTCTCGCTTGAATGAAGTGTGTTTTACGATGAGTTAATGAGACAGTTAAGCTCCTCTTAGTTTGGTGGGAGAGAAGAACTTGAATCCAGAAGGTGTACTGTTGTATTTTTCTGTTTGATAAGGAAAATAGGTGTAAGATTTTATTTCCTTTCTTGAGATTTTGTGAGTTTATTTTGTGGGTTTATTAGACTATGCACAAGGTGATCACCACTCGAACACATCCAGCTGAAACTAAATCGCAAATAGGTTGTCATTTCTGGCAGTACAAAAGTACTCCACAAACAAGTTACTTTACTCTGTAGGTAACATCAAGTTACCTTTTAATGGCTGTAATCTAGTGATAACGAGTTACTTTTAAAAGTAACACTACACACCAATGCATATTTCAGGAGTATTGTGTTTAAAGGACAAAGGAGTGTAACGTTATTTAAAAGACCATAAATATAACCTACTTCAAAATACAACCTAATAGCCAACATAATGTGAACTCCCATGATCTAATTTAATTACTGAAGTGGCTGCTGGTGAATGTAACACATGAGTATCCACAGCCTGAAGGGACAGCCACCGCCCCCCACCAATATGTGACATCTAGTGGGGACAAGATTCCGCTTCATCAACAGCCTGAGGCCACTCACCAGCAGGACGCAGAAATGAGTTCACTTGGCGACCATGTCAAGGATATTGGATCGCTACCATTAAAACCCACCTGTGTGCTGATGCTGTCTTTTTATTTTTAGTTGACACACACATCTCACATGAAACATCCCTTTCATGTGCTACTTTGAGAGGTCTGCAGAGAAATTCTGAGGATTCTGCGCAGCGTGAGAGCGACATATCCTACAGCCAGCGAGTGATGTTAATGATGCTGTTGATGACGACAATACTGATGATGCGTCAGAGGTTATACATGTACATGGTGTGCAGTGCAGTGTTGTAGTCGAGACCACCTAAATCAAGACCAAGTCATTACAAAGACCAGAGTACATGAAGACCGGCAGGCGGCAAATAGCATGGCAAGCAACTGAAACTAGTGCCCTCAAACACAGCATACAGTACATAGCTAAAATGTATAGCTAATATGCGCTAATCTCTTCACCTCTCAGCTAAAGAGATTCCTGAAGAGGTCTGGTACAGAGGCAAATTTTTAACGTTAGCTAGCTAGCTTTTCAAGCCTCACTTTCACTCTGCTTACCTATCTTTATGCTTCTTTTCTGATAGTAGGGCATGGTTCAAGCTGTATGAATCAGTAAGTTTCACATCCAATCACAGTAATTATGTTAACAAATACAGGGGATTTAGTGATATCCCGACAATTGTGGTCTTAACAGCATGTAATGTAGGAGGCCTTTTACAATAATAAGGCTATCTGCAAAATTATGTTTTAAATCGACTAGCATCATGTTGTATGTGGAATTCATGGCACAATTCAAATGGGATACAAAAAAAATATTCATAAAACACGGAATAAAAATGCAGTCTATTCCAAAATGAGGCCAAGACCTTCAAATCTCAAGTGCTACAACCCTAACATAGTAGACTTTAATTTTGGATGAACCATCATATAAGTGATATGAGCTTGTAAGCATCACTGACTTCGGTTGGATAGTAGAGCAGTGTGACTACAACAGAAATTCTGTCTCAGACATACAAGCAGTGATATGAAATGCTTGTATTCTCAAACGTCACTTTCTTTCAATGTTTTCCGCATCAAAGAGCCTGAACTAATACGAATTTCCAATTTCTTTTACAATCAGAGATGCTGATGGAGCTGCACTGGCAGGAGCAGGGCCTCGAGTCAGCTGGGAGGAGGAGACAGAGGGCCAGGAAGAAGGGCACAGGCAGCAAGGAGAGCAGGAGTGTTACCGTAAGCAGGAGTTGAACTCTTGGCCTCTAAAAGAAGCTATAGTTTTCAGTACATACAGTATCATGTGTAGCCTAAATACTGTATGCTTTCTTTCTTTGTGTCAATTTTTCATTGTTTAAGGCAAACATCAAAGAAAAAATAATGCTTCTACTTTTGTCTAGTTGTGTGACCCCGTTTTCACCTGGTATTAAAATCCTATCCGAGTGATCTGATCACAAGTGGATAGATCTAAGTACAGGTGTGAATGCACCCAGGACGCATTGAGATCCGATCACTCAGACCATATTCGGAGGTGGTCTAGGCCACATGTGGCCACATTCTTATAGCAGTGTGAACAGTATGTGTCCCAGGCCACATTGAAGGACTGCCTACTCAACTAATGTCCTCTGCGTGAGCGGAAGTACGTACTCATTCGCGCATTCGGCTCTCCTCCTGTTCCTCCTTTTTCTCATCTCCAGCTGGTTCTGAAATCGCATAAGATGGCTTTGTCCACGACGTCTGAAAATGTCCAAAAGCCCATAGAGATAAATTACGAGTGCGTCGAACATCTTGGGTGATGTGGTGTACCTGGAACACGCCTCTATTGTTTTGATTTCTTCTACTACTTCTACTTCTTCTCTTATTTCCGTCAGACTAGGCACAAGAAGTGCACTGCTGCCTCCCGCCGGTTAAAAACAACTGTTACGGCTTGTGCTGGAAACATTAGAGAACAGGGGGGTTTGGACCCAAATGCAGAGACAGCAGGCAAAGCAGGATAAATTAACTGATGACAGGTAGGTGAGGGTCAAAACCAAATATCAGTCCAAGAAAACAAGTTAAATCCAAAAACACTGGAGGCACACAACACTGGAAACACTGGAAATCAAGGCACACAAGGTAACATGCAAGGTAAC
>JBBPCS010002298.1:0-13694 GCA_037974645.1 Hollardia meadi
GAAGTGAATGACATTGATCATGGCTACAGTACAATGTTCTAGTGGAAAACCCTGGGTCCTGGTATTCATGTGGATGTGGATGTTTCTCTTTATCTCCAAACACTTGATAATAAAATATGCAGAAAGCTGAGAGGAGGAAGAGAGGTTACAGAGGAAGCAAACTTTTGATTCCTTTGGGGACCTTGTGTGGACAGACTGAGATTGCTCACTAGATATCTTCCTCTTATCTGAGCAGATATTATCAGTGGAGGAGTGATCTATTTTTCCACTGGACGCCAAAGTCAGTGTGAAGGTTGCTGCTTAGAGCTGAGGGAATATTAGCAGATGTGCCTTTTGTTGAAATGGCAAAATTACAATGGAATTCGCTTACAGTTTTCAGAGGTTGTTGTGCGATAAGAAAATAACTGGTGTCGGGGGTGTCAAAAATGAATTCAGATCTTTATAATAGCTCTAATAAGCAATAGGACATTCACTGTCCTTGAAACAGCAAAAAGATCATCTTCAATAATGTGGTCATAAAAGCCTCTTGTTGTCACCAGTGAGGTGTCTCACTTTGAATAGCAATTTAAATGAAATGACACAAAATGCCACACAAGCATCAGTGCTGTATTCATCCAAACAGAATACATAGCACTTGCATTTTCAAGTCATTGGAATGAATTCGTTTGTTCATGAATGAATGAATTCTCTTGATGCTTTTTTCCTTTTGATTCGTAAACCTACCCTATTAAAGTGTTCATGTCAAGATGATGCTCTGATTTTGGGTCACATGCTATCTCCTCTTCTATCACTTCTTTGGGTAATTATAGGGAGGGAAGCTGATTGGTTCAAGACGTGCTGACAATTTCCATAAACTAAAGCATGTCTGCAAACTGGAATCGGTTGCCATGCTGAAACTATAGTGAGCTGCTTTTCACCCTTTCTTGCTTTCTTACCGTTCACACTGCGCATGGCTTAGTCTCTGAAGTGTAAAAAAAATAATGCCAAAGTGGGTGCTGTCTGCACCTTGTGGCTAGAAGTAGAGGAAAACTCCCACTTGCCGACTTTTACTTTGAAATTGCCTCCCTTTCTCTTGCATTTCCTCATAGAAATCACCTGTTCTGTTTGTCAAGGATCGTCATACTGGCCTTGGCCTTGTGTCCCATGCTCATCCAATGCTAGATTTCTATGTATGAGACTGTAGTCATCCGTAAGTACATGACTATCAAGATAGTAGAACTATGACTTTATGAGCTTTTAAGGCATTTCATGATGTTTAAAGACAGAACAGATCATGAGGGTTACATCTTACATGACTTTTTCATTAAATGAAAAAATGAAAGGCATCACGGGGGTGGGGTTCAGAGCCATTGCAAACAGCGGTGGTTAAATAAGCATTCAGAACCTTTAAACAAGTAAAACATAATACCATGATGACTAAATGTTCTTAAAGGACAGAATAGTATTGGACTTATTAAATTAATGATTTCTCTTGTGCTGCAAGAAAACCTTCAGAATTTTTTTAAAATTTATTTCATTTTAGAATACCCTAAAGGTGTTGAATGTAGTGAGATAAAAAGTACAATATTTCCTCCTGAAATGTTGTGGAGTAAACATATAAAAGAAGCATAAAATGGAAATACTCAAGCAAGGTACCTTCTTATACTGCTTATGTACAATACATGCGTGTTTATACTTTCCATCACTGGTAGTCAGATCCTTTGAAGAAAAGTAGAAACATATCAAAAGTAAAAATCAGGAAAATCAGTCAATTTGTAGAATAGCCCCTTATATTAACATTATTAACCTGTACACAGGTTAATAATGTTAATATAAGGGGCTAATCAGTGTCCAGGCCACAAACACCCAGGGCCCTTAAAAAAGCCCAATGTGTATTGTGTGGTAAATAGCTTACGGTATTTTTATTTGTTGTAATTGATTTTGTGTCTTTCTTTGGTTTTCTTTTATTTTTGTTTGTTTTGTTTTTTTGGGGTTTTTTTTTTTACAAATGTGTGAATATGCATTACAAATGCTTTCATGATTGATTTAGAGACCCTGTTTTCTTTTTTCAAACACAACAAGCCTGTGGTGATGTAATATTCCACCATATGAATACTGTACACTTTGCACAGAGAGGGGAGGAGCCCAGCGGCTAGTTTTAGCAGGACAATCTGCCCATGTGTGGTAGTTAAATGTATAATAGTGCATCATAGTTTGTACATTGATCATATGTTTTTTCATGTAAACCTTGTGAATATGCCAATACTTCAGAAATGTACATGAGTAAATGTTCTAAGTTGCCACACTGTACGCTGTTTTTGCACAATTCATT
Organism: Hollardia meadi; assembly: GCA_037974645.1. Lineage (NCBI taxonomy): Eukaryota > Metazoa > Chordata > Actinopteri > Tetraodontiformes > Triacanthodidae > Hollardia > Hollardia meadi. Next base: position 2,312 of record JBBPCS010002298.1, read on the forward strand.
GCTTATAACAGGAAAGATCCCCAGCTTGTGAACTTTCGGCCCTCAAATGTTAAAGTGAGCTGTGATTACACTGCATCCTTTCAAACTGTGGGAAAGGCTGCAAGACATGCTTTAAGTGCAAAGGGTGCTAAACATAGACCTTGTTTAAAGGAGACCATCAGCATTAGGCAATTCTCTTTGAATTAGCAGAAGGGTTGAGAGGGGGAAAAAAAGAGAGAAGTTGAATTTGCACAAGTTTAACTTTCCCTGGCTCTGATAAGTGGGGAAAACTAACTACTTCAAAACAGTAGTTTTAATCTGGTATTCATGCACCAGATTCATGATTCAAACAACAAAAATAAATGTGTTCTGGTAGAATAAGATAGTGAGTGGTGTTAAGCTTCTTTTTTTTATGATTTGCTTTAGTTTTATTTGGGAGCTGTTGAAATTGGAACTGTATAAAAGCAAAGGAGTAGCCTATGTAAGGACGGCAGTATTTCTGTCACAAATAAAAGAATACACAAAGTTATTATTTGAAATATAGTTTACCCACTCGAGAGGCTCATACACTGGCCTCCATGACAGATGATTTATTTAACTTTGTTCCTCTTTATGTTGTGCTGTCTTGGTGCGTAACATCAAAACAGCAGCTAAACAGAATAGTGCAGAGCGCATAAATAACTGATACGATGACCTGGTTTTGTAATGAGCGGTAGCTGCTTAACAACATGAATGTTTAAAATGATCAATATTGCCAAATGGTCCTGTGTAGCTCCCAAGTCTATTCCATACCCCGGGGTCAAATACCAAGAGTCAAATAAGGAGCTTGTACTGTAAATGAATTCCTCTCCCAGTGCAGATCTGCTGGAGAGTGATAAACATGAGGAACAGGCACACACATGCAGTATACACACACGCTCAAACAAACATACACAAGGCCTAGCAGGGTTGTCGAGAAGCTACATCCTCCTTTTAGACCACCAGAGGCAAATTTAAGTGTGCCTGGATCCCCCTCGGTTCCTACCAGATAGCGCAGAGCGAGATGCAGCCCGCCACCCTGTAGCCATGGAAGTGCTAACATGCAGTGGAGCAAATGCTCAATTTAGGGGGAAGAGGATGAAAGAGGGAATTCTCTGCTGGGACTGGTTGGGGGATTGCACGGGAAAAATTTTATTGATGCCCTGGGAGAGTTCATATGCACACAAGCAATAACCAAAGAATATGACAGCTCCCGTGAGATTTACCAACAAATCCAAACCACTGTAATGCCTTGCGATCTGGAAGGCTGGAGCGCTCCCTTTTGTTTTGCACATGGTGAGTGCCAGCAGGTGTTTTACACAGGCTGGTGAACAGACATGGCGCATGAGGAAAAACCGATTCATCACCAGAGAGCTATCTACATGCTCAAGTGCTCCTGCTCGTTCCCTGGCTTACTCAGCATATTAATTTAAGATAAACGGCCACCTGAAGTGGAAGCTTAAGACTGATACAGTCCCAAAGAGCAAGAAACTGATCATTTGAAAGACATAGATGTGGAGGAGGGAGGGTGAAGACTGCTGCTTGGTTAAATGTGAAGATTATACGGCATGGAAATGGGTACGAAAGACAAGTGGGAATACTCTCAACAGTTGGGAAAACCCATTCAGGTAAACTTAATATTAATATTTAATAATATAATCTCTCCTCTAGACTGATTCTGATAGAATTCTGATAGTGAAATGAGTCATTTTTGCAGGGGTTTTGACACTTTTTCACAACATAAGCTTTTGGGAGAAAGTCTTTTTGGGCCTGTGTCTCACGGGTCGTTGTGATTTTGTCACTATGTCAAATTGGCTTCAGAGCCCAGTGTATTTCCTGGGAGCCTGGATGAAACACAGTGATTAGATATGATACTGATGCCAACACATGTCACATTAAGTGCCTCAGTCTATATTTTCTCTGACCTTAACCAAAAGCCAGACATGAGATGCAATAAATGGAGCAGACGGGCATCACATTCACTATCAGCTCATTTCATGCCTTCGCCAGAGACTGAGCAATCGCACCTGACAGTTTCTGGACAACAGGCTTTTTGAGATGAGCCTTGCATTTTGTGCAGTATGGCAAAACAGTAATTGCCACTCCTTGTCAGGCTGTGTCATTGAGTCAGACAAAGTGAACTATGCCATCCAGTTAAAGCGATAGGACGCACAAGTGGGAAAAGGCAGGCTGCTCGGCCAGCGGAGACCTGTGCCGAATGCCAAATAGTTCAACTGTTTACAGAGTGAAGAGATAGTTGAGAGCACCTGTGTGAGTGTAGTGGAACTGTGAGGTGACTTGGTCAGGTTGATTATATTGAGACTGTGGCAAATTAAAATTATGTAGCAAAACATCGCCCTACATGTGATATGGACACCGAGCACATAGATGGAAAAATAGCTATTCAATTACTTGTTTTAACCCAAATATAAATGATAGATTTAAGATATTATCAGGCATGTTAAGACTGTCACAGTGATGATGCTCTGTAAAAAATGTTTTCTAAAACACTGTTTCTCAATCAGGGGTTCATGGATCCATAGTGGTCCGTGTCTGTGTTGCCTGGAAAATTAATAAAAATGTCGAAAATGCCCTATCTTGCAATGTTAACGAAAGAGATTTAAAAAAAATTCCTGGATCCGCTCCTTTGTCCGGATCCGAAAAATTTAATGGGTTCTTCCTTGAGAGTTTTTGCCTAATCCTGGTGACAAACAAACCAACCAACCAACAAACGGACATGGGTGAAAACATAACCTCCTTGGCAGAGTTCAAATCATGCCGAGTTCAGTTGTAGTAGCCTGTGTCATTGCGTCATTGAAAAGGTTCACCATTTTTAAAAGCCCTGTTAAGCATTGGATTGTGGGAATTGTAGAATTCAGAGGATCCTGAACATTGGAACAGTCCTTCGGCAGCATTCGTTGACGTAGGATCCTTCAACTTCAGCCCTTTGAGGATCCTTCCTTGACTTTGAGAAACGCCCAGTGACTTCAGTGCTCCTCCGACACCATCAGCTCATAATTTCTATTATTCCACTACTACTATGTATCTACTAAGTATACTCCTGATTAAATACTAACACTTCCCATCGTGCTTAATTGTACTTGGCATTTAGTGCAAATTACAAAATGTTTGCATACCAACACGCTAGTGAACAGGATAAAACACTATACAACCTGCAAAACACATCCGCATGTTAGCACGCTGACAGTACATTCAGCTCAAAGCACAATTAGATAAGCCTACAGCCTCACAGAGCCGCTAGCGCTACGGGAAGATTACTAGAAAGATTATTATTCAAAATTCTGGATGTAACTTTGACTACGACTAGTTTAATGCCACTAAACTTGTTCTCAGCTGCTCAGTTGATCCCCCTGGATCTACCTTCACATATATTTTAGGATCTCCATTAGAAATTTTGTCATTATCTGTATATACTGCGATTTTGATGGTTTGTTCTGTACACACATCTATTGCGCATCTGTCTGTCTTAGGAGAGGGATCAGTCCTCTGTAGCTCTTCCTGAGGTTTCTTGGGGGGATCCATGCTTGAATCAAGACAGAGGATGTCGTACTCACAGATTGTAAAGCCCACTGAGGCATTGTGATTTTGTCAACTAAAATTGACTCTACTTGTTTGTGTATTTCAGAAATAAAAAGTAATAAACCTTTTAATCAAATTAATAAAAAAAGGCAGAAAATATTTTAATAAAATGCAACACAGTACAAATCAATAGTTAACGCTCCACATGCAAATGCAGTTGAACTAATCCACATTATTCACTTATGGAGCAGATCACATAAACAGCCAAAAGAAAACATGGAAACCTCAAAACAACTGTTCACATGAAAAAAATTATAGGGTAATATATAGGACTTACAAACATATCAGGAAGAACCATTGACTGTATATAAAGATGGACGACATGAGAGCTCCCCACAGGTGAAGCCAAAACATCTTGATTGCCCCCTGGTGGCAGGCTGCAGTACAGGTTATAACCCCCTCCCCCTCAACATTGTCAGATAGGACATGGGTCAAACTTAAAAACTCCAAGTCACATAAATTATTCCCAAAGATGGTTTCTGTCATTTTAGGTAGTTCTTATTATGCTGATGTGTGTTCAAGTGTTCATTTTTCTGATCAGCTTGATTTTAGTTATTCAATGCTATAAAAAAAAAAAAAGGTGGGTAAAATGTCATGATTGACAGCTGAGCCCTGCTCGCGATTGAGTTGGGCAGGTGTGTGTGTGGGTGGGACACTGTGAACTCCACACTGTCACCGGTCACCAGCGCAAGATGGCAGCGCTTATACCGAATATTTTGGCTTCATTTTTGTACAGTGGGAGGAAGTGAAGACGTGTTGCCCATCTTTATTTATATCAATGGGAAAAACCATCACCAACGCATGCAAGCGCCATTTCTGATGACGGTGCAAGAGGTGTAATTCTTTTTGAAATGGCATGACTCCTTGTATAAGGAAACTGTAACTTATCCAGTCAAGGGATTAATAATATTCAGCCAAACTTGAAGCAACTCCTCATTAGCTTTTCAGGGTTAGCATTGTGGCACGTCACCAGTGAGACAGTTCGGAAGGCTTGAAGACTGCTTCGTGGGTCAACATGAGGCTGTTCAAGAAAAATGACTTCATGACAAATGTAGACAAGACTGGATGGTGTGGGAAAGATTTGTGTTGAATGCACCAGACAAAAATCTAAGTATGCTCCTTTATGACCGCTAACAGCCTTCACACACATGCCACACAGTGACAAATAATGCAACACCAATCAGCTGTGTATATGACCATTACTACTGTACTTGCATTTGGTTTATGTGAAAAAACAGATAAGGTCCGTTGAGATATCCTTGGCCACAGAGGACTGTATTAGGGGTAGTGCATATGATGAACAATAAGAGGCCACACGTCAAACTCAACTGACATGCACCAAATCGAGAAACAGTGGATGAACGAGCAGGTGGATGGATGGATGGATAACTGAACAGATGCGGGTTGGGTGGGGAGGGGTGGGGTAATGTTTCACGCAGCCGACCGTCGACGGATGACAAACGCTCCCCTCTGCAGCTGTCCCAGGTAGATCCTCATCTTTGTACTGTCGCTCGTCTTCCTCACCCAAATCTGGAGAACGAAGACAGAGGCAATCCCTCTCAGTGAAGTCATTAAGAAATAATGCATTATAGCAGCCGTAAGACATGTCAATATAAATCACCACTATCTACTACAATACAGTTTGTGAGAAGACAGCCAACCTGCATTCTCACATTTTTTTAATCAGAACGCAAAATGGGAAGATTAACTTCCAACCAACTTTTAAAAAGGATAGGATTGGTGTTATTCTGTCATTTATTTATCGTCAACAAGTCCCATGGAAAAACCAGTACTGACGAAACTTTCCCAGCCCGCCTGCGGCTACAGACCCAAAGTCTGTTTGTTTCGACTGAATACATAATTCTTTAAATATGGGTCACAAATATTTATTTTTTTTATTTTTTTATTTTTTAAATAGCTCACTAATCTGGGCACTGCATTTCTTGGCAAAAGTCTCTAAAACAGGAGTAAACAGTGCATTTATTGGAGACTATTTTGAGGTGTGGATTAATTATACAGTTAGTACTCTACCTGCTGTAAATACATGGTGGTGTGTTTGTTATTGAGTCAAAATAAAGCAGTGTGTATTCATGAAAAAAACAGTGCAACTGTGTGGCTCACTGACGTGTTTTTAATGGTTTTTGGACATGAGCTCTATGGCACAAAGGAATAAGATAAACCAAGACAGACAACTCTTGTTAGGAAGATGAATTCATCGCTCTTTTCATGTGATTTGCAGACAATAAAGGCAGATATAGATTTTAGCTGCACTGCAGCAGTGGGTCAGGACTGGGCATTTTGAGCAGGAAGACGAGAAGGATGATAAAATGAAGATGATAAATGAGAAGTACAGGAGGATCCATTGTCATGTAGTCAAGTGTAATTCGCACAGTACAATGCCTGATTTTCATTCTGTATCACTCGAGTCTTGAACTCACAACCTTAGACACCAAGGGCACATTGTGATCATATTGAGCTACACCGAGAGGAGCTCTGAGATGGCAGGAATTAGATTCAGACAAGTTTATTGATCCCAAGAAGGGAAATTCATTTGCAGCTTACCCAGTCCACAACTCCATGTATTAGATTATGAGAATGAGAATTATGAAGTGGCTTCACAGATGACAAATACATGATGGCCTGTCAGCACAAGAGCCCAGACCATAATAATTTAAAACTTAATAAATGATAAAGTTCTTTGAAATCATGGGTCTCTAATCCAGTGTATCTCAGTCCTGGTCCTGGGGACACCCTGCGCTGCATGTTTGTTGTTTTTTTTTGATGTTTCTCTGCTTCAACACACCAGATTCAAATGAATGTCTCATTATCAGGCTTGGTGATCATTTGAATCAAACATTTGGGTGCACTGTGGGCTCAATTTGTGACATTTCAAAAATCTGGCTGGTTTGTTTGTGGAGGACAGTCTGAAGATTAAAGAGTTTTTGAGAAAACAGAGTGATGGACTTCATAATTCCTGCCAGCTCAAAGTGTATGACAATTTCTGCTCAATCGGGCCTACATTTTGGTGAAAGTTGTAGCACGTACGGTTGATTTATTATGAATTTTCTGTAGCACCACCATCAGGACTATCAGCACACAAAGTCAGCTGAGGATGTTTGGCATAGGACTGGACCTGCGTACGATGTTCATATTAGGACATCCTCAGCTGTCAGTCAGGTCTCAGACATCAGACAATAAGGCATCAGGTCTCTGGAAAACCACTGTCAAATCTATGGAATTGCACCATCGAACGTCAGGCAAAACGGCTTCAGGCAAAAAGGTCTCAGACAGAGGAGAGAGTGGGTTGCTAGGTAACGTTAGCTAAACTAACTGAAGTGTTGTTTCTATGAAATGATAACTAATGTTAGCTGGCTAACGTAACACATAAACCTTTTCTCTTAATAAACAATAAGAGAAGATAAAAACATATTTCTGTGTTCTGTCATACTATCATTATGTACATGATATGACATTATGTATGATAACAATGAATCACTCTTTCGGATATGAAATTATTAGGCAAATTAAATTATTTGGTTAATCTAGCTACCTGGCGCTAGTTTAGGACACTAGATAAACTGTTGGCAGTAACTATGGCAACATGGCTACTTTATGCTAACTACCTGGCAACTAAGGATTATAGTTTGGCTAGTTTTGACTTGTGTTGTTGCAAGTAAACTTGATGAATTTCAAACGTCAGTTTAAACTAACACCAGTTATGTTAGCTAGCTAGTTATCAATTCATAGAAACGACACTTCTGCATTTATAAAGTTATAAAGCTCAGCTAGTGTCATTAGCTAGCAACCAAACTCAGCTAGTTTAGCTACCGTTACCAACCAGCTCTCTGCTCATTCTGATACCTTTTTGCCTGAAGCCGTTTCGTCTGACATTTGATGGTGCAATTCCATAGACTTGATAGAGGTTTTCCTGAGACCTGATGCTTTTTCATCTGATGTCTGAGACCTGACTCTGACAGCTGAGGATGTCCTAATTTGAGGAGGACGGTTGCTGCACGTCGCTGCGTATATGTGCTATAGAACAGATTGCAGTCTGTAGATTGGGTCATAAAAATATTCTAATTAATAGCAGATGGGTGAAGTAATACATTATTATTGAGGAAAATATTAATTACATTATCTGCAGTGATCCCACAGAAGCAGAGATGATATGCATCTCTCCATGAAGAGTGTCTCTCTCACTCACAGCAGCTTAAATTTATTGATTATTTAAATCTCCCGACACACCAACAGGCCTGGTCTGGTTCTAATGCTAATGGCTGTTCTGCGTTCTTCAACTCATCTAAAAGATCACACACACAGTCCAGGTTCCAGGTTTTGAAGTAAAACTCAAAGTGGAGAGTGTCCTCTGTCCTGCCAAGTTTCTAACTTAGTTTTGCTGCTTTAAGTGACATTACTGCAGCGTGCATGAAAACGTTTAAAATTACTGAAAGTAGCCTCTCTAAGCCTCTCAAACTGGTCATCATTGTGTAACAAGCAGAATGTCGCCCGTAGGCGCATCTTATTATCTGAATAATGCTCACTTTAAGACCAACATGGCCATGGGCGCACAGATGGCCACAAGTATATTTGCTACACACAACATGGGTGCTGGGCGTGAAAATGACAACTGCGTTGAGCCCCTGGTATTTTCTAATGAACATAAACACCAAGAATTCACACATTTGTTAACTTTTCATCAGGATCACATTTGGTGTTTTGTGTCTGAGATTGGCAGTAATTACTTACTACACCACTTTGTTAGACGTGCTGCTAAAAGTGCCATGTGGAGTTTTCTTTGTTTATGTGTATCCTTGAGGTCTAAACATGTGTTGAGAGCCGTTCCGAGTCTAAACAGTCAAAAGTTAAAACAATTCAATATATCAGATTAACATTGTCAAAAATAAATATTAGGTATAATATAAGAACTATTTGAAACCATTAATCACATTCTTCATTAACATCTTAGACTAACTGTTAACTGGCGCTGCTGACATAGGTAATGGCTGCTCGCTTTTTATAAAGCAACACATAGGGTGACATGACTTTCAGTACCAATTATGTCAATATGTCATTTAAATGTATACTGTAGCAGCTAAGGCTAAACTTAAAGCTACTGAGAGGCTGCATAGACAGGCTAATAGCTGACGTGCTCGCCGTGGCACCACTCAGCAGTGTAACAAAGTCAGACTTCCGCTTCTTGTTTGTGATGTAAGTAATGAAAGAATCCTACATGTAAGAATCCATAACCATTGTCTGTAAATCTCCATACAGCCAAACATTTCACCAATACAACAATGCAGTGTTCACCTAGCGTAGTGGTAAAAAAAACCTTTTGCTGCTCTGGAGATACAGGTCTGCAAAAGTTAGGTGCAACAAGTTCAGTTTTTAAAAAAAAGTATTCTATGTGCAAAAAAACAAACAAACAAACAAAAAAAATGACTAGACCTTTGTCATGTATGTTGTTGAGTTGTTTACTTCCATTATGCTAAATGTGAAATCTGTAATTTTAGGCAACAGTGCAATACTTAAAACATTACCTTGTCTTTTTACATCTCTGCCTGAGGCACGTCAGATAGATTTTCATCAGGAATGGTGGTTGTTTAACAATGAAAACTCCCATGATGCCACGCTACTTCCCTAGGTCATCAAACTATGTCTTTTGCTGTCATTGTTTTGATTGAGAGACCCCAAACAGCAGAAATGATGTACTCTGTTTAATTCAAATATACCATGAACTGCTTCTCGTTTGCCTTCTGTTTTCTCATTTAACACACTGACCCTTTATTGTATTTTGTATTGTCTATATCATATTCACACTTTGCCCTCTGACGTTCTTTATGTTACCTTGCAAAAATAATTTCCTGTAAACATATAAAGATCTAAACTTAACAGAGTGAACTCTGCAACCTAAACAACCAATATTGTTTGGAATATATTGAGCCAGAAGAGTTGAGTGAGATAGAAGAACAAAAACTTGGCATTAAAGTAGATGTGATATGTTTTGTTATTGCTACTCTCTACATGTCGTTTCCTCATGGTCTTCTGGTCTCAAATGTAAGTTTCTGTGTATCCTAAAACAGAAATGCACCGTCACCCCACACATTAGATACAAGCTACAGTTAAGACTTCAGGTGTCAGAAGATAGCTGAACTGTCTGTGCTCTCCAGTCTTTTAACTACCCTGGGATTTATACTGACTGTATGTATGCATGTGTGTGAGCATGCATTTGCACTGAACACATGCCAACATGCTTCAATGCATATATGAGGTAATGCATGAGGTGCTGAAAGTGGATGCCAGCATAATCAGAGGTGAAATCAGTGTTTCTGCATGAGTCACAATTTGGAAGCAGTTGAGGTAAGAGTTTTAAGTTCTAAACTTGAGGCTCTTGGTTACCTTATTCAGCTGGAATGTCTGTCTGGAAGGAGTTATCTCCATACTATAATATTACCTAACTTATGCCAAAGCAGCTCAGAGTCAACAGTTTGATTCTAAAACATTATGAGATAAACATGGCTATTTGAAATGTGTGACTCAGCCCAAACAATAATAATAATATTAATTTAGGTAAATAATTATTATATTAAGAAATAAACTTTAATCTTTAGAATAATCGATAAATTAGTCTTTAGATTAGTCGACTAATCGAAAAAAATAATGGTTAGATTAATGGATTAAAAATAATCGTTAGGTGGAGCCTATCAGTCAGTGTGATGCGAGGTCTTTCTGTCTGTCTGTCTGTCTGTGCCAGTCACTCATCCTGTCTGTATCTTTAATACATCCTGTCACTTTGGCAGAGTATTTGTACACCTAAGGAAACTGGAGTGTTTCAGATTCACGTCCAGCTGACGTGCACATTGAATTACATTCACTTATAAATAAATATGATCTCATTGTAATTTTTAGTGCATTAGATATTGAAGCTTGTAAACAGCTGCATGTTTCCCACTTCTTCTCAGTTCTATGGATTCCGCTCACAGAACATTCCATTTTATGTGAGTCAAACATTAAAGCTGCACTGATTAAATAAAAGACTTCCAGCTATTTTGACTCATCGTGTTTGTTCTGCTCACTTGAACTGGTTTATTGTTGCAGCAGTTTTTAGCGAAAAAGCTCCGATAAACTTCAGCTACCTGCTTAGCACCAAACAGCAGAAAGACAAAATCAGCGACCAGATGGTGAACATAGTGGAGCATTTAGCAGGTAAAGACTCAGATATTTATCAGAGGTGTCACAATTTAGATTTTAAAAAATTGATCGGGGGTGCCCCTGTAGCCCAGTTGGTAGAGCATGCACCACATGTGCTGAGTCTTCCGCAGCAGCTGCCGGTTCGACTCCCGCCTGTGGCCCTTTACTGCGTGTCATCCCCTCTCTCTCTCTCTACCCCCTTTCCTGTTTGCTCTTCAGCTGTCCCTGTCAAATAAAGGCAAAAAGCCCCAAAAAATAATCTTTAAAAAAAAGTATAAGTAAGTATTCTCATAATATTCTTTTTCTCTCCATGCCTGCCTTGTTGCACACATCCGGCACGCAACGTAAGAAAGAAACACTTCACAGACGACACAGCTAGCTTACGGGGAGCATGTAGCTGCACTTCCAGACACTTATGTGTGTGTGTGTGTTAGGGTTGGGCATCTCTGGTGTGAGGCCGATACGATACGTATCTCGATACACTGTCAACGATCCCATGTATTAAAGATACATATGCAGCAACTACCGATGCGATGCGATACGATTCACACCCCAATCACGATGCAATGCGATTCAACGCAATGTGATTCAACACAGT
>JBBPCS010002299.1:0-13694 GCA_037974645.1 Hollardia meadi
TCTCTCTCTCTCTCTCTCTCTCTCTCTCTCTCTCTCTCTCTCTCTCTCTCTCTCTCTCTCTCTCTCTCTCTCCCCTCAGATTAACTGTGTGACGTTCCCGTCTCTCGCCTGCATGCCGGAGCAACAGCTGCTGAAACCAAACGACTGGAGCTACTGTGACTACTTCTGGGTAAATTCACCTAAATGTTTAAGAGGCTATAAATTCCACCGCTCCTACGCGCAGCCTGGCTGTAATTTTTCTGTAGAGGCATATTAAGACCGGTACTGTAACACCATCTTCTCAGGCAACTCGTGGACTGCTGGAATTAAATGCAATGGAAACCCAAATTGACCAAATCAATTACATTGTTTATAGAATGCCTCATGAATCCCCATGAATTTTTATATCCTTGGAACACTGGAACCTCTTTCCATTCATTTACATTATAATGTCTCCGTGTTGAAACCTAAAATTCTATAAAACCTATAGATGTAGATATATATTGTATAAATAAGAAGGTTATATAATCCAGTTTAGCCTCCTGTTTTGAGCTTTGTTGGTAGGCAACAACTGGCCTAAAAAATAAAAGCCTGTGAATAAATGAGTAGCAGGTGCTAAAGTTTTATTTTTGTTGAAAACTCACTTTTTAGTTGATGCCCTGAATGAACAATGGAAGAATTAAAAGATGTATGGTGACACTTTCTGGGAAACTATTGAAAAATAATTAACAAGCAACCAAAGAAAGAAACACAAATCCTTTGAAAAGGGATTCCACCGCTGCTGACATCGCTGGCTCCCCAGTAAATCGCTAAATGAACATCCCCGAGAGTCCATGGACACAAAAACAACAGCAGAGCCTTTTCATCTTTCGACATTACTCCATATTTATCTCATACTGGCCGTGCTGCACGCTGAGAATCAGCACTGGCTTTAATAAAGAACCACCAGACAGCGCGGTAGGATAATACAGTACATGTCACTGGCTGCAGCGACATGTACTGTATGCGAGCAGCGCAGCGAGCCAGCTGTCCTCTGCTGCTCTGTTCGGACATTTCCACCCCTGCTGTGTAATCTCTAGCATGGATGGTGTGTACGACTAACACACTGTGGTCATACACACAGAGGCGGCAGCACAGTGGATAGAATGTGTGAGTAGGGAAAGTGGACACCAAAGCCAGCAAATGGCAGGTTTTGGTAAACAAGTCAGTTTTCATGAACCATGCAACTCTCCTGCTTTTGGCCTCTGGTTGCAGGACTTTGACTAATGTGAGTTCATGAGCTTTGCAATCAGTTTGTTTACATGCACTTAAGTAACAAGTTTACTGTTGCCTTTCTGTATTATTCAGATTTCTTTTTTTAATTATGTAAAAAAGAACCCCATAATTAGGATTACAGAAATTTGATTAGCATAGCTTGAATTCTGAGATTTGAATTCAGGAGAAATTTTAGATTGATTGTGCTGTAAAAAAAAATGGTTATGGCTAATGTGTTAGCAAAGAATTTCCAGGCATTCGGCATTATTTTGTGTTGTCCACATGAAAATGTACACCGTAAGCCCAGTGTTCATGCACTGTTTTGTTCTCCACAAACTCTTGAGGCAAATATTTAGCTTCAGCCTCTAAGTGCTCCACTATGTTCTCCAACTAGTTGCTTACTTTGTAGTACTTTGAAGTCACTTGGTGTATGGACAGGTGGTGTACAGTTGGTTTATCTGAGCTTCTTTGCTCAAAACCGCAGCCTGCCGCCGCCCACCAGGATAATGAGAGTGCAGAGACTGAACAAAATCAGTCGAGTTGTGGGCTGTTAAAATCAAAACAATGAGCTGAAAGGAGCTAAAAGACTCTTAGGTGAAAATTGTGCAGGTTTATCACAACAAATAAAACCTTTTACAGTACACTAGTCATTTGTTGACATAATATATTTTTTATACTTGCCTGCTTCTCATGGCCGAAACCAATAAGATATCCAATAATTTCATATTTTTATATTTTAAAAAGAAGTTAAATTTTGCCATTGTTGGGCCAATAATTTATGGTCATGTATACTGTACGTATCGTGCATCCATAAAAATTATTCATGAGTGCAGCATTAAATTGAGTAAGACTTGTAGGGGAAAATCTGATAACTGACCTGTTGCAGGTAAACATTAAAAAAGTTACTACAGTGCATGTAAACACTGACTCAACCTTTAACCAATCAAATCATTGTTATAATTGTCAATTCATTATTTTATATTTATTTCATTTTCCACCAACATTATGTACCTCTGTATATGAGGGCGCATGCAGAAGGCGGTCTATTTCACTGAGCTAGTTGGTCGAGGTGTGATGTTCTCGTGTTTGTTGCTGAGAGTTTGTTCAATGCGTTTCTCGTGTGCTCTCTGCGTTTATCTCGCAGACTGATAAGAAGGATGCCCAGGGCAACGGCTGCGTCACAGGATTCGAGGTTTTGCTGCACAAACAGCTGAAGGGAAAACAGATGCAGAAAGAGATGGCCGAGTTCATACGGGAAAGGTATCAGCTTTTTTATCAGCCGTCTCCCGTGTTTTCCTTTCTGTCACACTTCATCCTTAGGTTACCAGGAAAACCATGAAAACAGAAACACAAAAACAAACCATTTCCTCTTTTTTGTGCTCATTTACGTGTATGTGTTGCACAACACTGAAAACGCACATGGAAACAGTCAGATTGCATAAAGGCTGTGCGGTAATGAAACTCTCCACTTCCCTCTTAGGATAAAGATAGAAGAGGAGTACGCCAAGAATCTCTCCAAGCTCTCCCAGATCCCTCTAGCGAGCCAGGAAGAAGGGTGAGTGACCTTCGTCCTTTTTCAGGAGAAAGACAAACCCCCCTCTCATTGTAGTTTGTCACACACATGGCTGCATGGAGGATGTAAATCAACATTTAAAAAAAGTTGTAGTAAAATACACCTAATGTTTAACCCCCTTTTTATAGCATCAAATAACCAACACTGATCGGAGAAATGAACATACATCAGTGTGATAAGTAAAATGGGAAAAATTGGGAAACATTTATTTGATGTGTACTTTGAGTTTTAAGTTTGACCCAAGTCCCATCTGCTAACACTGAGGGGTGGGATTTATGACCTATACTGCAGCCAACCACCAGGAGGCAACGGACATGTTTTTGGCTTAACATTTGTGGAGCGTATTGAACTAAGCAAGAATGTGTTGTATGACTCGTGAACTGAACTTCTCATTTATACGAGGAAGAAGTTGTTATTTCACAATCTAGAAATTACCTTATCTGGCCTTAAAGTCTGTCCTGAAGGCTTGTGGTTGGTGAAAAACAAATGCTATCTCAAAATAAGATGGCCAATTCAGACAGCTCCTCCGTGAGCTAGCCAGCCAACCAGGCGAGACGTCCCGGTGTGATACTGGGTCCGGAGGCCCTGTCAGTGATACTGTGAAACAGTATGGCCTTCATGTAAATCACTGGACGCTTTGATCTCTGTCCTGCAGCATACTTCAGCTATTAAGAGAGGGGGGGATGAGAGTGAAGATGTGGGCAACGAGGTTTGAGGAGGCAGACATTTAGTTGTCTGCGTTGGGGGGTTTAGAGAAAAGGGAATACAGGGAAACCCTGCAGGGAGAAAGAGTTTGCAGCCACTCCCCCTTTCTCCAGTTTGACAGCAGAGGGAATATCATGCTGAGGGCGAGTCTTTGTGTGATTATCCGGGGGGTGGACACAGGAACATGGAAAGTAAACTAACAGGAAGCTGAGCTGGGCACGGCTGGCTTAAGACACCCACAAAGAGAAGAAGCTGTGATTTGTTTTGAACGCCGCCTACGGCATCGTTATTAAACTCATCTTCATTAAGAGATTCCACAAGGACACAGTGAGAGTGCGTAGCAACGGCGCAAAATGTCACTCCTGCATCACTCGCTCTAACATAAGAGTTTTCAAGTGACATTGCACTTACCTGCTATTCACTTGTAAATTAAGTTTAAGTCAAAATAAATACAATTCATGCAGTTTAGAGTGTGTTGGATAAAAAAGAGTGAACTACCTTATTAAACAGACCTTTGGGCCATTTAGTTAAATATTATTGGTATGTAATTTTTGCCATATTGTGTAAAATGTAATTTGATGGCACTTAACATTTATCTTGCCAGGTTGATTAATATTCTGTACTTATTAAAGTTAAAATGTGTCATGATGTTGGTTGATTAATTATGGCTAACAAGCTAGCTCAGGCTGCTGCGCGACTAGGTGTGAATATTTTTGCAACAACTTATCTCTACGTAAGAACTAGTTGGTGTGGTAAAAACCTTTTTTTAAGTTAGCAATTTGTAGATTTCAACTTAGTCAAAACACAATGTTATAATTAGGCATTATTAACAGAATGGTTGATGCAGCAGACGCCCGGTAATCTTTTTTACCAGTAACCAAAACACATCAGTTAAATACATAAAGGTGTTGTGCTGCTAAAGTCTTATTAGGTCTGGTATGACCTGCATGCTGCTCATGTTGGCTAATATTAGGTAGTGTTAGCAAACAGAAAGTCAGTCTGCTAACTTTATAACTCTCTACTTAGGCTACTGTGGCACTGAATTCACAAAGTAGCATATGCTCACATAGACCTCATAGAAATATTTAGTGTGCACACTTAATTTCACACTTAACATTTCTGTCAGACAGAGAAGGTGGGCAAACTGTGTGGTGCAAATGAGGAAGCTTGAAAATAAGGCTCAGTGAGGCTTACCCTCCCTTGCTCTGTTTACATGCATATAAAATAACCCCCTCTTCATATTAGCAGGGTAATAGAGGGCCAGAGTAGGATGGAATTGTCCCATATAGAATCCAGATTATGCCAGCCGGCTCAGTCTGCCCACACCCAGAAAAGTGCAACACAATACTTTCATTATTCTCTCCCTCAGGCCAGCTCTGTTGTCAGACAGGACAATCACGGTTTTGTTGGTCAGTTCCTACTGCCCGACTGGCTGCAGCCTAGAAACAGCCGTCGATTTATTCCTGAATTTACCATTTGTCTGGCTGAGATGTGGCCATGGTGTGTGACTACTTTTTATATAACCCTTTATAATCATGTACTGTATCAGTTCTGTTGAATAGGGGGAGTACATGTCAGGAGATTAATTTTCCCTGAGATATCGTATTTTGTGTGATTGTCTGTCTGGGGACTGACATGCCAGATGTAATTTGCTGAGCGTGAATATCATTTGCAGGGGTGCAACTTTTGCAGCTTGGAATCATGGGATACAAACGGCTCTCTTTCCTCATGTTTATAAGGTGGAGGACATACTGCACATGTTTGAGCTTAACGGTCCGGCCTGGCTCAAGTTAATCATATTAAAGACACCATGAAAAAGCCTCTACACATGCTTAAAATCTTGAACTCTGGTAGAACGGACATGTTTGTACGGGACATAACACAGTGAATGATGGTGAAAACCAATGGAACACCAGTTAAGGCGACAAAATCAGTTTGATTTGTCGGGAGGGAGGGGTGTAAGAAAATATCGATACACTTGAGTATCCCGATGTTATGTTTTAGATACTGTATCATGCCAAGAATCATGGCAATGAAACCATTGCCATGATTCTTGGCATGATACATTTTGTGTTTTGTGTTCTGATCCCACTGTTCTGATGGCATCATTTATTTTTAACTCAGATTTTATACATTCTCCGTGTGTTTTTAAAAAAAAATACTATGACAGTATTGCAATATATATTGAAAAAAATGAAATTTGGCATTGAAAACAAAACCAGAACTGAAGAAGGAAACATTGGCAATGAAGCACTTGAATGAATTGCTTAATTTTCTAGTCAATGGTCACTGTGACCTCACAAATCATGTTTTTTGCCATAACTCAGAAATTGTTACGCTAATGCGTACATGACTGATCATGAATCATGACCAAATTTCATGTCTGACAGGATAAAATGATGAAGTGATGACATTTTATATCCTCAAGGCTAAAGGTCAACTTCACTGTGACATCATAATGTTCTGCAGAAACACTTTTCTTGCCATTATTCAACAGCATAACTAAGATTGTGACCATGTTTCACATTCGGTCAGATGCTGAATTGGTGACACTAATCTTGGGTGTCCAGCCTGAAACTGTGCTGATTGTTTAGATCTTCTGTGCTGCCGGGTTGAACGTGTGTGTGAAGCGTCCACGTTTTAGAATTTGTAGCTTCTTTGCTGCAACATCCATATTTGAAGCATTGTAGTCCACAACAAGCTCTTTGACTCTGTTGATATTGAGCTTCAGGTGATTGTTGTTGCACCATGTGACCAAGCTCTCTATCAGTCACTACATATATTATATGAGTCTGGACAGACATTATGTAAACTGCAACTTGACCTCTGCGCAGAGAAGAGTGAGGTCACTTATTTGAATGTTTAAGTGTACGCTCAAAGCAGGAAACTGCATTTGAAGATGCACCGAGCACTCAAGGGTGTGTATGTGTGTGACTCTGAAGTTGACCCATTTTTGATGCTGTAGAGTTGCAGGTGCTAGACTTTACCCTGACAGTGTCAGGAATGTTTTGGATGTCAGTCTGAGAGAATTCCACACATGTCTTCCATTCAGAGCGATGCTTTGAAGTAGGCCACTTACCCATAAAGACCGTCAGTCCTGGACCCAAAGTCGTCTGGCTGCGACTGCCTGCCTGCTGGATGATTGTTCAACAGTCCTCCACTTGAAGAAATATGCTTCTTTCAGAGCTAATTATGAAGCTTTCTCACTTTCTCTGAATCAAAACAAATGTGTGGCCTATTAAAAAGACAAGTGGTGTATTACATAATGTGCTTACTTAATTATAGAACTTTTCTACAAAACAATACAAGCCTTGTCAGTGTTATTGCCCCCAGCTGTGTTGGAAAGCTGTGGAATGAGATGAGCCACATCTCATGTCCCATACATCCTAATCATCTGTTGAACTGGCTGTGGACCTCAGCTCAGCTCTCTAGATTTACTGGTTACTTGTGTATCTGTGAACTTTTGCACTGGCTCTGCTGCTGAACCCCAGCTGTGTATGCGTGTGTGTGTGTGTATGTGTACGTGTGTTCCCCCATACTTTCTTCCCTCCCTGCATGTCTGTATGTAAAAGTGTGTGTGGTCCTTTCTTGTGTAAGATATGAAACACACACACAGTGTCCCTCACCCTCCTCCTTATCTGTTCTCAGCACTCTGGGGGAGGCTTGGGCCCAGTTGAAGAAAAGCTTGGCAGACGAAGCTGAGGTTCACCTAAAGTTCTCCTCAAAGGTAATTCATCAGGCTTTTCTCCACCTCTAAATAGCTGCCATCTGCTTGATGCCCATATCTAAAGTTATGTTCACGCATATCTGTAAAGACTGAATGTGAAGCACATTTGACTGATGAAGTGCTTTTGAAGTCGGTACTTTCCCCTTAACAGCCAATGTACAAACTGTACAGATGTTAGCTGGAACCAGCTGTCAATGCACACACCAACCACATGTGTGAGGAGTGTGCTTTAGCCGTGTTTGTGTGGCAGTTCACACACTGACTTATCTCAAAAGACACCACTCTTTTATTTTCTTCCAGACACTTGTCCTTATTCGTCTTGTCTCTTGTGTGTTCATAACTTGGAGATATAAAGTGTTGAGATACTGTAGGTGTAATTTTACACCTGTAATTTCAAATATTGACATGTCTTTGCCTCAAGCTGTGCTGCCCAGAGCAAATCTGGAGGTTTTTGTCTTCCCTCATATCTTTGCATTGATTTTATATGCAGTCCTGCATCTCTAAAGTTAACTTCGCTTTGGATGCAATGGAACGGAAATGGAAGCTATGATGGTCATGCAATGTTTAACATCTTAATGACTTTAAGTTGTGACAAAACTTGTAAAGCAGTAGAAAACCTTGTTTTTTGGGGACCAACTTTTTTATCAGCTTTTCACAGCAGTCATGCAGAATGACACAGTACTACAACTGATGGACATATTACTGCAAAAAAAAAAAAAAAGAGAATCCACCAACATCCCTCAACCCTCATGCCACTTTGCATATTATATAGAAAATGCGCCCTGACCGAATAAACTTCACATAACAGGAAAGCACTGATTAAACCCTCTCCAGTACAGAATCTTCCAGTCAGGGTGTCTGCTGATACTGAGTACAAATCCATTTAATATCTGTTAACCTCACTGCGAGCAGCTCATGGGAATTTTTTTTAATACAAGGTAACACAAAACCAGAGATTGTTATGGTCCTAAAAACTGTACAAATTCAACTGATAGAGAAAACACCTAGTTTGACAAAGACATTGGACAAACTGAATTGGTCACATCATGATGGATGATGATGGATCCAGTCAACAAAGTCAGTATCGGCGCCAGTTCTAATCCAGTGGAACGGTGCAACCCTATTACATTAACAAGCAGTTGCAATATATCTTTACTATATGGTACAGCTTACAGATTTTACTGTACATACTGATTTGTAGTACAGGTTTGAACTACATAAAGGGACAACTCACTCAAAAATCCAAAATACATATTCTTCCTCTTACCTGTAGTGCTATTTATCCATCTAGATTGTTTTGGTGTGAGTTGCTCAGTTTTTCGAGGCACACAAAAAAATACATGTCTTTCTACGGAACTACACCGTATCACTGCGCAGGAGGAAACACGCATCTATTCATGGACGAGAGCCTTGTGCTTGAGACAGAGCAGGATGTAAACATTAACGGCGTCTTCCTCGGCTGAGCTGTAATGTTAGCTAGCTTAGTTAGCTAGCTAGCTTAGTTAGCTAGCTAACAGACCTTGTTGCTAACTAGCTAGCTTAGTTAGCTAGCTAGCCACTCATTAATGAGTAGATGCACACTTCCTTCTGTGCCATGGTACAGAAAGAAAATAGTTTCCACGTGAAACTGCTCACAACAAGCTCTGTGGATTATCTTGAGTAACCCGGTCATGATTTCTGGAAAGAGACATCGCTGATGAGTTTTTCAAAATTTTTTTGTTGCTTTGAGCACCACAAGTGAAGTGCCATCTAGTTCCATTATATTAGAGAGAAGGCAGACATCTTTACAGCTGATATCTCCAAAACTGAGCAACTCACACCAAAACAATCTAGATGGATAAATAGCACTACAGGTAAGAGGAAGAATATGTATTTTAGGGTGAACTGTCCCTTTATTGTTTAATTTATAGAATAGTGGGGCTTTCCAACACATGAAATTATGTAGCCAACAGCTTGTGACAGCTTGGTGGGTAGACAGACTGCCTTCAAATGTAATTTCACACAGTAAAGGGCTTCTTGATGGCTCTGTGGGCTGAAGCACATACAGTACATATGGCACTGTGGCTTCGAATCAACATTTATCACCCACTATATTCTCTCATCATTGTAGTTCCAACTTCTCCTTAATGGGGAAGACTCAATATATCAGACCTATATATAAGACCTCAGCTCAAGTTTTCAACTCCACCACTGGCTTTGAGGGGAACTGTACAAGCACTGGACGGGTTTGTCTTGAGAGTTCAGACAGGGAAGACAAAAGATATAGGCCAGGATTACAGTTGGACCGATGGAGGAAATGGAGGCGGTGATGTTATCCTCCAGAGATGCACAGATGTGTGGCACAGTTCCAGGTTCTTGTAGGAGAAGGAAGGGTTTGAGTGGAAATGAAATTTGAATGAATGTTTCCAGTGTGACTGCAGGAGGGAGCTGCTCAGACGGCTGAGCCACAACACCACATTGATTATTAGGATCAAATAACCAGTGATGGGCTTGCTAATCACAAGTCAGTCATTTCAATAATAATACCTCTTCACATTCTTGGAGCAGTAGGTTTTCATACTGCATGTCATTTTCCTTTAGAAATCAATTCAGATTTCCTCAAAAATCTGAAAAAGAAGTTGAATGATGTTGATTTGTGATGATCTGGTTGTTGTTCGGCTCCAAAAATCAAACCATTTCTCATCTAAACTAGCTCAGTGTGAGAGGATGATGACATAATGTTGAAAGAACTACAGGGCATGGAGCTAATTTTGGTTTTTGGATAATGAAATCAGATACATACAAGGGAGTATTAAAGTGATTTCCCTTTTTGATTGATAACTTTGTCATTACTGAAATTTAAATTGTATAATTCTTTTCACGACTTACTTCAACTTAACTTAATATGCAGGAGGAGTTACTGTATCTGTGCCTGGATTTATATTGTCATTCAACACTTAAAGCTGCCTGACAGATGTATTCTTTTCAGTTTTATGAGATCTGAAAGTAATCAAAAGTTGAGCCTGCTTTTGGACAGTGAACACACATCCACACTGACACCAAATTGAAATTCCGCCTTATGCTACACCTAATTGTTATTCATTTTCTGTCCTATCCCACCACAGGCTGATGTGGGGAAATACAACAGGACTGAAATTACTTTTCCGAGTCATTTGACATATATTTGTCCTGTTGCAAACTGGCTTTCCTCACGTGACTCTGTTGAACTAATACAGGCATCTGACTTCAGTCAGCATCAGTTGCTTCAAAATGCAAAGCTTTGGTCTAAACCTGCTAATGTGAAGTAATGAGCCGTTAAAGATTACCTTGTGGCATTAGGTGATATGTTTTCGCCACTGAAGTTACAGTAGCTAGTGTTAGCATTTTAACATGAGCAAGTTCCAACAAACTGAGTGATGTCCAACTTAAGGAAACTTATCATTGCTAACGTGACTTTTGCAGCATGCTTTTAATGACTAGCTTGTTGCAAAAGGTTACGTTCGGGCCCCATAATTACAGAAACATTACCTTCTTATCCTGAGTAGGCAAAATTTAAAAAGACCACAGAATTGAACCATTTAAAAAAATATATATATATCAGTGTGCTTTTAGGCACACAGAATGAAAATCCACCAAACTCCCTGTCAGTAACAACACAAGAGAGATTTATGTTTTCGGTTTAAATCTGTGACAAATGTTTTCCAGGACTTAGTAATGTTACCCTGTTCAACAGAACTTTACCCAACTGTTTTAGCGAATGCTACTTTAAGTCCTGAACATAATAACTCTCTGAACGTTGTTCAAAATGCCCCCCACACTGCCCGACTACACCGCGCTCTTAGCTTTTTTCAATCAATTCAATTGCACTACATTTTTTACATTGACATGCAGCTCTGAGCTCCCCAGGAAGAAGGCCTTTAGTTGTCACATTATCCTTTTGTCATCTTTTGTTGGTCAATGTTGAATTGTTGGTTTGTTTTTGGTTTGAGCAGCTCCAGAGTGAAGTGGAAAAGCCTCTTCTGACCTTCAGGGAGAACTTTAAGAAGGACATGAAGAGGTTCGACCATCACATCGCCGACCTACGGAAGCAGCTGGTTGGTCGCTATGCAGCCGTGGAGAAGGTACACACAAACACTATACAGATGTAAGAACAAGCACAGCAGCTCTAGTGTAACACAGTTCTGTCCTCCTACTTGGCAGCAGCAGAATTTCAGAAATCATCTCACTGGTGATTAAAATTCCATACTCAGATGGCTGTTTCCCGTCCCTGGAATGTTTTCTGCTTTTTGTATATGTACAATGAAAAGCAATCGCCTGAAGCCTGAAGGCAACTGCAAATCTTTCTCACATCATCTGTCATCTTAGCAGCGTTCCCGCGGAGAAGGGCCAAAACAGTTTCTCTCTGATGGACAATTGAGCATTTAAAGCTGGACAGGAAATAAGATACTGGTCATGTTGGCTGTCATAAGACAGCTTTAACACTGGATGATGGATGAATATCGAGAATGTTTGAAGAAGAATGCATTATCACTGTGGTGAATGGAAGCAGACTGTAACATTAGAATAGCTGCAAACATTTATCACTTTAATTAGAATGTTGTTTGTTTCCAGAACATTATGCACTTGTTTAAGAAAAAAAGTGTGCTTGCTTGATCCTTAAAAGCAGATAATTTACTAAGAGTAGTATAATAGGAAGGTTGCTGTAGGATGAAAAGTTTTCTGTACGTGCAGCTGACTTTAGGTCTGTTATCTCCGGCAGGCCCGTAAAGCTCTCGCTGACAGACAGAAAGAGCTGGAGTTGAAGACTCAGCAGCTGGAGATCAAACTCAGCAACAAGATTGAAGAAGACATCAAGAAGGCCCGCAGGAAATCCACGCAAGCAGGTCAGAGCCAGGGGTCAAAGGTCACCCGGCAGGGTCACTGTGGGGTCACAGTCTCACTCAGGTGTTTGTTGTCTAAGATAGGAGGGAGCACTGCCCAGCAAGCTCTCATAAGTCTGTGGGTGTAAAACGTAGGGTGTGACCAAAAGTGGTCTGAGACAAGTCTGACACTGGTGATCAATAGCAAACTGTTTTGACAGTGTTGTCTTTTGAGTGAACGGAGAGCGTGAGAGTCCAAAATGGAGGAAGCTATTGTTGCTTAGCTGTATTGTTCCATCCACTTTTTTTTACCTCCCGTCTATCGGAGTACAAACTGCTCCAGAGAGGCATGGTTTTTATAAACTTAACATGAGTTACTGCCAAAAATACATCTTTTTAAAACTGTGTGAATCGTGTGACTTATTGTCTCTTTAGTGGCCAAGTTAACGTGTGTGCTTACTGTAAATTAGCAACTTCCTACCGCTATTGTGACCACAATTGCGACTGACTTGCCTAGCATGTTCCCAGCTGGTTTGTGTGAAAGCTGTTGGCTTACCAGCTGCAGTAGTTCACCAACTATTACACATGGATGTGTGGAAGAACTTTGCTAAAAGCCCTGCAAGTGCCCCTTAGTGGCTGTAGTTTGTATCACACCCCACAATAAACAAGACATAAAAAATGTAGTAGAAAATGTAGAAAATGTGTCCTTTGTCTCGACGGTGGCGCTATAGGTTATGAGGTCATAAAAACCAAACGGTTCATCCACTGTGGAGGATGAATGTGCTTAGTTAATCGTGGAATTATTTTTTGCGCAGAGACATTTTTGTGTGTACATTAGTGAAAAGCTCATCAAGCTCGCCAATCTCTTCAGGAAATGTCTTTGCAATCTGCCTCGTAGGTTTATTGCTGAAAGAAAGGTCCGGAGTTTTACCACAAACATTCAGAATTATCCTCAGGGGAGCATGAATATGTACGGCAAGTACTTTGCTTCATCATGGAGCGAAGTGTTGGGCGAGGGAAAATTTTGACCTTATCATGGCACCCCATAAAAAGTCAGGGGTTTACTAAAATCTTTATCCTCTGGGGATCATGAATTTCATGGCAGTCTGGTCAGACAAGTCAAGATACATTGCTCTTGACCGAAGAGTTACACTGATCATTGTTTTACCATGCGTTAAAATCAACTTGCACAAACATTTTTGTTAAGCTGAATTACTAAATGTGCAAAGAGAATACTGTCTCGAGCGCAATTGTACTCTTTATAGCAGCCATGTGGATCTGGATTTCATCATTCACCAGATAAAGTTGTCCGTTATCAGAGATCATTTGAGGATGATCAGCAGTGGTGTGTCTCAGCACTGCCCTCAGTTCAGCTACAAATCAGACACCACTGACAGCAGAACTCATTCTGTTTAGTAAATGGTTAACTTACTGGACATAATTCTGTATCCTCCTCCAGTGTTTCTTTAGCCCTTCATTGGAGCGGTCACTTGAGATTGGCTGTGAACCGAGATTCTGTTTGTCTTTTTACATGAGTCATGAGCTTTATCAGCACTTCTCGCCAGACTGGGAGTTTTTTTTTTTTTTTTTTAATAGAGGATAGAAGAAGGGGGGGGGT
>JBBPCS010002300.1:0-13693 GCA_037974645.1 Hollardia meadi
CAGCAGCAAATGGACCCATTGTTTCCGCACGCACGCACGCACACACACACACACACACACACACACACACACACACACACACACATCCCAGTTCAGTATTTGTGCCCACACTGGTCATTCACTCACGAGTATGGATGCTGGAACGTCAGCTGATTACTTATTGCTAATTTCTTCTCGGGCTCATCCCACACCTGCTCGGCCTACACAGCTCCTTTCTATGTGATATCATCACTGGACTGTGCTGCAGTTGATCTCACTTTCCCACTTTTTGTCCACTTTTTTTAGTCAACATAAACTTGTTTTTGTTTGTTTTGTCTGTTTGTTTTGTTTCTGTGCCATGGTGTTCATTCCTAAAAAAAAAACAACAAAAAACCCCAGAAGCTTCAATTTCACTGTGGATTAGGAACTATTTGTAGGTTGCTTAACTGTTTTCAAGAAATCCATGCTTCTCTTATGTGATGTATTTTTATGTTGTGATAAATTAGGTGCTTCAGAGTGATGCAGGATGGACGGAGCTGGTGAGTTGATGCTTATCCCCCTCCTCATCTTCACTGACATACTGTAGATGGCTCAGATGAATAAGAGCTGGCTTGCTTTTTCTCCTTTTGCTCACTTATCTGTGTGCACCAGGGCCTTTTTCATTTAGTTGACTCAATATTAGATGTAAACCTGCATAGCAGAATAATACAGCCTCGTTTTTGTATCTGCTGTGATCCACTGTTAAAACCAATAAGATTTCCAGATGGGAGGCTGGACTGTGAGCTGAACAACCAAAAGCATAACACGGTTGCATTGCTGGCATGTCAAAGCAAACAGCTAGTGCAAAATGGTCGATGACCCTTTTGTTTATACAGTGTTGTAGTGCCATGCTTTGGTTTGAGCACAGTGTTCACATGTCTTTAGTCATGCTTTTTACACCCTCAGTATTAAAAAAGCGGAAGAGAGCATCTCAAAATGTACGAGACGGTGCTAAAAGGTTATCCAGCAGTGTAGTGGACGACTTTGCAGCAATTTTACCAGCATTTGATGACCGTCTTGTTTCTTTCTCACACTCAGCCTGACAGGAATGCAATCAACAGGAACTAAGTCTGTCATGGAAATGAGACTGGTCAGGGGTACTTTTGTTTCTTACTTCTCTGCTCAACCCCCCAAAGGCGTGCTTAGCTGTTGCAAATTTGGCCCCACCACTTACTTTTGGGAGAACCATTTCTGTATTAGTTTTGGTGGCTTCATTCTGGCTTCCAACCACACTCTGCAACCTTTTTTGCCAAGATGATGTGTTCCACAACTAGTCCCGTCAACAGCCACCACTATTTTTCACCTGAGATTTAGCTCTGACCAAAACTCTTAATGTCTTCTCCATGTTGAGAGAAACACAGTTCATGGGTGTATTGTAAAATGTCTCTTCCTTGTTTTGTTTGACCGTGCTGTGTTGTTGTTGGTGTGCTGCATGACATACCGCTCCTCCAGGTTTGAAGCCTGTTAGCGGTCATAATCGTCAAGGTTAGGTGGCATTCAAATACATTTAAAAAAAATAAATAAATTTAAAACCATTTAGGCTGTGCTGTCGAGAGCAGGTTTCTGCACACTTTAAAGCTGCAAATTGGAGAATATAAGAATTGGTTACATTGTATTTTTATACACTGTCCTCCATCACTCCACGACATCCGTCAGTGTGTTGTTGTTTTTTTCTTACAGAAGAGCACTACCCAGTTCCTTTCACATGCCACTGCATCACAACACACTGGTGGCCACGGAATCTTAAAGTAATCTTACGTAACTAGCCCTTGCTATTTTCTGCCATTGAAATATTGCTGTGTAATACCGGTACTGTATCTAATGGTGAAAGTTTAGATATGTAATTACTTTTACAGATATATTTATGACTGTAATGTAAGCAAAAAGTGAAGGACAAGCCCATGTTTTTATGCATTTACTGTATATTCAAAATTCAGTATGATTTGTGCCTAGAAAGTGGTTGTGCTGTTGTGTTAATGGATACAGTTGTTGAGTCACTTTTGCTCACAAGATTAATTCTTTTAGCTTTGCATATGGTTTTGATTGTTTGACACCTGTCTAACATCTGTTGAGGTGTGTACCTAGTGGTTCTGCTCTGACCATCTGGCCCCGGACACTGATTGTATCAGTAACTGATACAGAGAGAAGGGAGACAGCAGTGGCTTCTGAATGAAGTGTTCTCTCTCCTGCTTAATTGCACTCCAGGATGGCTGTATGGGAGTATGAGTGTTGTGTCTCACACCCTCTTCAGGCTCTTTACCACCTAACTAATCTGACATGCAGAGCAGGTGTAGTGCTGCTCCAGTAGAACACAGGAGGCGCATTCTCCCGAGGTGCAGCAGTCTTGGTTTTTGTTCAGCACTGAATCACGAGCTAGAAGACTTGGGTGCCTTTAACATATCCTGGTATCTTAACATTGTGGAATTAGACAGAGATGTATAAATCCTGCGCCTGTCAAAATTGAGTTGAATAGATGACATTAGCAATGAGGGGCACTTTGAATGTTAGCCTGGCTGATAAAACAAGAGCTTAAAACTGCACTGCTTACTGCATGTTTGCCTGACAATTGTACAATAATGGCAAATACACGGCAAGCATTGTAGTAAAAGAGACACGCTCTGCAGAGATGGAAGTTGAAAGACATTGCCATTCAGAGACTGGGGGGATAGAAAAGATGCATTTTGACATTGTATTCAGGCTTGTTTCATTAGTCACTACCTTTCATCCTTGCTGTTTTTCACCTCTTCTTTTTTTCCCCTTTTTGTAGTCTGTCCTCAGCAGCCTCCCTGCAAGCTGTCATCCTCTCTACCTCCAGCTAAAATCAATTCCCAAGCAATGTGCAGGAACATTGGTGGAAAATTTGTCACCTGCTCTGCATGCACGATCCACGATCCATTGATCCACAACCCGTATCATGTTTTGAAGAATTTACTGTCATTCTGATTAAAGGGATAAGGGTCGTTATTAGAGAGCTGACTGAACTCAACTTTTTTTTTTTTAAATCCTCTAGTTTTGATAAATCATATATGATCAGAGGGACCATAACAGCCACCCACTTACCACAAGTGCACAGCCCTTTTCTGCTTGTGAGGAAGGGAGATAAGAGAGAAATCATTTGCTAGATGATGCTGGGATTTTCAGAGGTAGGAAAATGGATACATTTTCAAGGATGACACACTTCCTTCTGTCACTCTCTCGCTCCCCCCCTCCTGTTCTTTAACTTCACACACACAAACACACAAAATGCACTGAGGCACAGCCAATCCCAGAGAGCGGATGATTCCTGTGCTGTGAGCAGATCTCTTTGTCAGATCAGTCTCCCATCACATCACAGGCCTGCTGCCTGACTCATCAGCATACGTTTGTAGCATCGGGATCTCTTCCTCCAGCCTCTTCATAGCCCTTGCTTGTTCCTCTTTCTGCGCTCACTCCCACGCTTTTTTTCTTCCCCCTTTTCCTTGCTTTCGCCGTTTTTTTTTCTATTTTCAAACCTAGTTCAGCCCACGATTCTCATTGCCTCTTGATTATCCCATTATATTTGTGCAAATAAATGCTTGCATTGTGCAATCTTTTGATTATTATAATACCACAGTTGTAAAAAAATTACACTATTTATTAACTGCACTGTTAAACTACCCGAATAAAATATAGTTTTCTTTTCACAGAGGTTCTCATCTGAATTTTTTTGAGCCCGTGAAATTCATAGTCAAACCTCTAACTCTCTCATTTTGCCGTCTTCCCATTCTGTTCTTGCCTCACCCAGTGGGTATGGTAATGTCAGATGTTAGTTTCTGGCCCCCATCCAGTCCAATGTCTTTCATGTCTCTGTGCTCTGTCATTCCCAGGTCTCTTCTAATGTGGCTTTCTGTCTGTCAGTCACTGTGGCTGTGGCTTTGTGACTCAGACAAAACAAATGGCATAAGGTCTGTAACCTCCTCTCAGAGGAGTCATGTGTCACTTTGTGGCGTCCCTTTCGCATGCTTTTGCCTCCCAATTTTTCAACCTCCGAGAATCTCGCCCCATGTAGACATTCAGTATCTTATTTAATAGCATGACGGTGCTATAATGGACTTGGAATTCTTTGTCATTGTACTGTCAGTGCTGGATGAGCTCTGCCGCTGCGCTTTCATCTTTTCTATTTCAGATCAGAGATGCCGTTTTTGTCATTGACCGAGAGCTTGGTTTCTTTTAATGCTTTAGCAATCTTCCACAAGAGAGCAATCCTGGTCAAGAAGATACAATGTGACATAGACACATAAGTGATATTGGTGGTAAGGGAGGTGGGAGGGCTGCATGAGGCTGGTAATTGACAGTAAAGCTTTGCTGTCAGAGCTGTAACGGAGCGAAGACTCAAGAAAAATACATGCGAAACAAAAAGGCATTTGGTTAAGTGCAGTTGGCAAACCTTTTAAGCTTACATGTTAAGGGTTACATTTGAAAATGTATGTGTGTGACTGTGGACAAGCATGACGTTTTTTTGAGGGTGTTTTGATTAAACCCATCTCTGTGTAAGCTACATCCAGCACTCCTCTCATTTGACTGTCCAACAGGCTCTGGAAAGACATCACTGCTACAAAGCATGCTGGTCATGGCCCAAGCCAGCCAATGAGGCTGCTGTCCAGCCCTCCTTTAGTACCACCATCTGCCTAATGAACTGTCAATCACTCTCCAGGAGCTGGCCAAGCCCAAAATCAAGAGGCAATCAATCTCTTTGAGTGTGGACACTCAATTATTCCCTGTTGTTAAAACCTTGGGTCCAAGCGAAAGCTTTTCTTGGGACTAGATGTTTTTTGTGGAAATGGTTCTCTGTCCTTGTGAAAAGGGTGAAGATTGTGGCATTAGACCTTTGCAAGATAATTTATTTCTTCGGTGTGGTCTATATGTTTGCTTTTAAAGACTCTGTGGTGCACTAATGCTCCCACTGTGCCTCTATTCTGTAGATCAGTGGTTCTCAACCTGGGGGTCGGGACCCCCCAGGTGGTCGCGAACACCAATCTGATTGTTCTCGGGCGTCGCGACTCAAAAAGGTTGAGATCCACTGCTGTAGATAGTGCTCAAAGATTTTCCTGGAAGTAGAACTCAAAACTCTGTGGATCCTGATTGATGCTAAGGGGATCAAGAAGAAATCAACTCTGATGAGAGTACAGGGGAAACAATCCGGATATCAGTCACACTAGTGGTCCCTTGTGTGTGTGTGTGTGTGTGTGTGTGTTTTCCTTCAGTGGAGCAGGGTAGTTGTGGGCATCTGGTAGCTTCAAGGTTTGACAAATGATCAGGTAGCCTTTTGTTACGCTGGAGCTAGACTATTAACCATATGCGCAGATATACACAAACATCCTGCTGTCTGCATGATCTTCTCTCTGCTGTGAATGTTTGTCAGTGTTTTTACTTGTTGATTTTTTTATTCATTTTTTGCAGACTTTATCAGTCTGCACACTGGTGAATTGGACAAATGTTTGCTTGATGCTCTTGTGTGAGCGGGTTTGTGTGAGGACTATTCATGACTCCTTTATGTTGCAGCTTTCGAAGCATGCATGTTTGATGTGTATTCTACTAGTCTTGCTCTGATCATGTGTATATAGACACAGGTAGCCACTCTGATCACCAAATGATCCTGTCCGTAATACCATAATACCATACCCTAATATCAGTACAATATCATTTTAACTGTACGTTGGTGTGTGTGTAAACCCTTCTGCTGCCTCTTCCTTTTGGGCCATTCCATGCAATCTCACCAAGAGTTTTCCAAGAAGTTTTCCCATGTCATGGATTTTCTTGAAAAATCGCTGAATTCACCTATAGCTATAGGACCTTGCAAAGTCCTATAGCTCTATTCCATGTACATTTTTAGTTCTGAAGTTTGGCCCTCAGAGCTAAATTCACATTTTTTGCAATTCTTTGTATGTGTATTCTAATCCTCACCAATATAGGTGTATCACATGTATTATTTGGTGACTTTCCAAAGAAGGATGATTTTAATTTTCTTGAAACTAATTTTCACTGGCTGTAATATTACATTACACTATGTTGACTTCAGGTTTTTCTATCTTTGTGTGAGCCTGTTTTTCATTGGGTTGTGGAAATTTGCAAGGTATAGCTTGTAGTGGCTTGGTTTGTTGCATACTACGTTTATCTTGTTCTGTGTGTAGTTCCTTCCTTAGCTCAATACATATGTATTATTTTGCAATTTTAGACTTTTCTGATCTAATTTCCATGACATGAACTGGGAATCCATGACATGGGCCTTGGAGAGTTGGTAGGGAACGACCCTTTTTCTCCCACACCCGATCAAGAAAGAAACGACCTGTCTCTCTCTCCCTAATCAAGCAATCTTAATCAGATTCACACTTGCTTCCCATGTACTGCAAACCCTGCTTTATCACACCAACTTGCACAAACCCCCGAGAAGCAGTGGGCTATATTTTTGAGCATGGTATCAAAAGCTTCTTCACCATCAGTATCTTAGTTTAGTTCCACTCCATCCACATTTTTATTCCATTTTATTTCATTTTGTTATGATGGCAGGAAGCTTCTCTCCATAGGCTTGGGGCTCAGGGTTTAGCGATAATGTCCTTATAGCAGTGTGTGACAGTATGAGGTCAAACTACACACTCCAACAATCCCCCTTCTCTTCCAGACTCCCACTACTCAGATTCATTTGGATGAGGTGGGAACACGCTTTCACACAGAGACCACGCAGCATGTCGTTGTCAACAGAGGTTACTGTGAGCTGATGGATGACAGAAGTGGAAAGAATAGATGAAGAATCATATTTCATGTATCTCTAGGGCTGCGTACTGAGACGGCTTTTTGCAGGCCAGGCATTGTCATTTGGAGATGGTGTGCAGTGAGGAGGGGGTAACAACATCATCCTGCCAAGGCACTGACAGGCTGCAGCCCCATGGGGTCAGTCTGCAGTACTCTTCTGGAGCATCACCATTATTCTCCTTCCCAAGCCTCCATCAGCTTGTTCACATTAAATATAAAATCAGGAAGGACTACGTGTATTTATGTGTGCCTGAGTTCTAATAGTGAATGTCTATCAATGGCTGTGTGTGTTGTATATATGCTTGTGGAGAGCGTGTCTTTTTATTCATATTTCTAGTGTGCAGCATGCTTGTCAGCCATTGTTAATTTTGTTGACATATGAACATGTGTGTGTGTGTGTGTGTTTAGAGAAGCATGCACAGGCTTATGAGTGTGAGGCAGTATGGTGAGTCACTGCTCTCATATCGCTGTGCTCTTTACTCTATATTGACACTCTCTCCCCTCCCCGGTCTGTTCTTTGCAGCAGCAGGAGCGTGCTCAGTAGAGCCAGACCTTTGTCCACATCATAATCGTCGCTGTCATACTCTCTCCTCCTCAGTTACAGCTCATCACATTAGTGTCTCTGTTTGAATATATGAATGCATTAACCTAAATGCTGAGGGAGGAACAATGCTGGAGATGGAGAAGCTGAGTAGGAGACATGGATGTTATAAATGTAGATTTATGTATGCAGCTACATCTAGAGCATTGGAGGATTCATACAGTAGTCGTTGGATTTGGGTCATTGTTTGCTTGATGGCCACTCAGACTCAGTGGACCCACAAAGCATGTAATGCTATTTTATTTTCATGTTAAAGATTTATTGGAGAGCTATTTGTTTGGCTAATGCCTTTCTGCATCTGTTCTTCCATCAATCAAGAGCTCTGTACCTTATTGTCCAGCCTGACTTTGCTTCTAAGAGCGCATCCCAGATGGGAGATGCGGCGTAGTGCAGCACAAACCTGAGCTTGCTACCAGTCCGACACTTGTTCCAGTCATCTGAGCCAGCAGCTGATCAATAGCTGATCTGATAGAACATTAAAAGCCCTAGCCGTAGAGAGACACAAGACTGCTGACATTGAGGAATAGATAGCCCGTGAACCAAGAGAGCCAGAGAGAGAGAGAGAGTATAGAGAAGCTGAGGAAGGGCTGGAGCAGATAGATTTTCTGCCCCATTAAAGGGGTGTTGAGGCAGAGGAGGGTGACGAGGAGGGCAACCCTTGGCATTAGCAGGGTTTCTTGTTTTTGACTTGGACTCCTGGTGCAATGGAGGAGGAGTCGGGACTAACAATATGACTGCTAAGGTAGGACAGGCTTGAATAGGAAACTAAAACATATTCAAGAAGCAGGTTGTATTTCCACATAGCCCGTGGCCTGTCTTTTTAGCTTTTACTAGGGTTTAATTCAGCCTCTAAAAACACAAGTCCTGCTTCTGAGTCTACCCCCTTTTATCTCCTCTGTGCCCTTCCTTTCTCTTAGTACATTAATAACTCAAGTTGTACCTTTTAAAACTTCAAGAGTCTCTGTTTCTTCCCATCAATCACCACACATCGCTCTTGGAAAAGCACCCCTCGCTGATGTGGTACTTCCCCTTGTCTCTCCCACACCCATTCAGAGCTGGCTGGCTAGCTCGCCAATATGAATAAAAACAGAGCTTAGGGTCTGCAACCCTGAATATCCCCTCTACTGCAATGTCATCAAAATCCAGCCCACTCCTACTAATGCTTAGCCAAAACACGGACCTGACTGTGAGTTTTGCAGCCTACCTCTGTGGTGGTGCACAGTAGCATGTGACTGGCATTTCATGTAACACCCTCATATTTCCAGAATACCATGCCACAAGCAAATGAATATTTAATTATTGAGTGCCCTCTGTCAACTCGTCCATACAAATAGGCATCTGCATGGGACTGTTATTTTAGTCTTGCACCCACCTGCTCTTCCACCCACTCCCACAGATGAGTTATCCCAGGAAGATTCAGATCTCTTCCATCGCAACATTTATTTATTTTTGTTGAAAATGTGTCTATCCACAGGGAAATATAACACACAGGTACAAGAGATATACATATTTTTTAATCTAAAGTAATGCACACAGACTTCCTCAACAGTTTATTCAACCATCTTTAGTAGACGTGTCCTTCCAATCGGCTGTATTGTGTACCGTTTTAAAAGTTAAAAAAAAAATCCAATAGTGATAAAATCATCATAAATTGTTTCTGTATTTTTGTTGTTTCTCATAGCAAGATGTTAAATTAAGATTCAGAACAGCAGTATTGTTGACAGTGCTATAAAATGCGGAATGGTAAATTTGTTTGATCTTTTTTAACTCTCGATCACAAATTTACACCACAGATGTCTTCGCTAGAAAAAGGAAGTGACCAGTAGAAACAGAAACAGAAATATATTTGGATGCACCCAATTAATTGGAACACAAAGCATTTATGCAGTTAACCCCCAAGTCCTAATATTGGTCTCATTCTACTGACTGCCCACTTCCAACCATATCAGAGGATACTGCAAGTCCTTTGTTAGCAACATTTGCCTTGGTTGTTGTGGGATCTCACGAACAAATCTTAATTATAGGAATAACCTAAAATGTTGGGGCCTTGGATATTGATCTTCTGAGTATTTAGTGAGAGAGTCATTGCTTTATTGCCTCATAATGTAAGTG
This sequence comes from Hollardia meadi, assembly GCA_037974645.1. Lineage (NCBI taxonomy): Eukaryota > Metazoa > Chordata > Actinopteri > Tetraodontiformes > Triacanthodidae > Hollardia > Hollardia meadi. The sequence continues at coordinate 9,500 of JBBPCS010002300.1, forward strand.
GTACTAGTCTGGGGGTGTGTAGTCATCCCATTGTTTTGTGCTATGTGTCATCCAGAGAGAAGGAAGTGAAACTGACTGGAACAACCTATTTTATTTCTCTGCAACAATACACTTTTAATATCGGTCAGATGGTATCAGGTTATACTATTGTGTCTCTTGTCAAAGGACAGCAATAGGCAGACAATACAGTACAAGGCCGTTGAGTTAATTTCCAATAGCTTAAGCGAGGTGTGTAGGATTGTGTGAGTTTATCTTACAAGTTAGTTTCACACAGTGTACCAAAAACTGGTAAATCTCTCGAGCCAATAGTTTCTGCCGTGTTTAGTTTCTCTTAACCTTCTTAACCTTCACACCTCATTTCCCTCTGTGTTCTCTTTTGTGCGACTCATTCCGGCAGGTCAGTGCCCTGACAGGCTTTGATGAGATCGTTCTGTCTTTCTCTCACTTAATTCCTCCCTCTCAAAGCAGGGTCGCAGACTACTTTTCTCCTGTATAGAACTATTCTGCGAAAGCGTAAACATCACTAAAAGATTTTACATTTGCTGATATACGAATTGTTTTTAAAATTACCCAGTTCATAGCATTGTAGTATCCAATCTGTGTGCTGTCAGAAATGGAATGGGTTTGGAAGTATTTTTCTACATCTTATTTGCATCTTCAAATGCTTGTGCCAGGTATCACATCCACATCTCTTTTTTTTTGTCACCAGTAGAGTTGCTGGTGAAGCCCTCTACTGTCCTATTGTCCATCACAGTGTTTGGATAGTGTCATCTTTGGCAGCTCCACCACAATTAAAGCTCCAGGTTCAGCAGCATGTACACAGGCAATACAGTACAGCTCTTAGACAGCTGTGGTCTTCTTGAGTCTTTCATGATGCAATTATTAAGACTCAAATAATTCATGTACATACATGTGCGACTGCACTCAAACACAGTATCTGTATCACATTTTCCCCAAGAACTTATGACGGTGTTCACCATGTCCATAATTGTCTACCACTCTTTGTTCAGTTCAGAGATTAAAAGCCCCTTTCTGGGCTTCCATTTCTCATGGTTGTTGTAATGTTTTATCATATATTCAGTGTAACCTCATGTGCAGCCCCCATAGGTTTGTCAGGCGTACTAATGTTCAATTTCTCCAGTTACCTGCTGTGCTGTACTCAAACCAATTATGTAAAACTCCTCCTGCCACCATTAGTGTGTGTGCTTCACACAGATCGTGCTTGCCTTTCCAGTGCCTGCCAAGCATTAAATCCCATCATGTGTCACACAGTGAAAGATTCAGTGTGGATTCTTATTCAGCTACATTGGACGTGTCAAAAGTCCCAGCAAGATTTAGCCCATCCTCATATCGGGCCTTATTTAAGCGCTGTGTCCTCCGAAGTGTGTGACTGACAGGAAGATAGAAATCGAATTCAGCTGGCAGGGGAGTTCCACTCTCTCTGCCTACGCCACTGTCCATTATATCTGAGGGCTCTGTCCTGCTGCAGAGAATTTTCTCACCAAACTGACTGTCTTCTCCTTTCTCACTCTCCCCCCCAACCTCCTTTCTCCCTCTGGTGTTTCTTTCCAGGCCAAGTCGTGTATCTGTCACATGTGTGGCGCCCACCTGAACCGACTCCACTCTTGTCTCTACTGCGTCTTTTTCGGCTGTTTTACGAAGAAACACATCCACGAGCACGCAAAAAACAAGAGGCACAATCTAGGTAAGCCACGCCGCTCGCTCGCGACTACATTGTCCCTCCCTACGTCCGAAGCCTCAGTCCCATCACGTCTGTCCTCACATTCACATGCACCCCCGTGGCCCACTGCATCATCAGCTATTATTGGTGAAGGATTACAGAATTACTTTGGTCAAATTCCTCCACTGAGCAGACGGGGAGCTGAACATCTCTCAAACTGCAGCACATTAACATTCTGGTGGGAGCGCCTTATCCAGTCAAATGTCATGGGTTTAAGTTGGTACACTCCCCTTCATACAGCAACAAGGGAGGGTTTGGCATCACTAATCCACAGATACTAGAAAGCCTGGCTTCAGTTTTACATGCTAATTATGCTAAATAAGACAATGACACTAATGAGCAGGATTTTGATATTACCCTGACGAGGGCAACTAAATATGGAAACAAGGGAGCCAGTAGGGTGGCTTGGTAGTTGTTTGAATGGCTTTAATCAATTTAATGCATTTCAACAGTTTGGTTACACACACACACACACACACATACACGGCTACAGTGTTAATTAGCTTTGAGCTTTCCACAGGAGCCTTTCTGACACTGGCACTCTGTTCTTCTCCACCTCTAATCAAATTAATCCAAACTCCCCTGTCTGCAAGATAGCAAGCTCCCTTCTCAGGACTCCCTTTACATCTTTGTCAGCTCCTTTTCCTACCAACCCCACTCCTCAGGACTCCTCTCCTATCTTCTTCCTGTTTATTTTCTAGCTACCTAATTCTCTGGACGCCTTTTACATCTTCTCCTCCTCCTTTTTCTTCCACATCCTTCATCCTCTCATTATATCCTCTCGTTATTTTTTTCTGCATCGTTTGTTTCTTTGTATGTTCTCTTATGTCACACTCACGTAAACACAATGAAACATGGCACTGTGGCGACATCAGGACATACACCAGCCAGGCTTTCTACATGATGTATTGGCTCACTTTCTCAGTGTGGTTAGCACCAAAAACAGAAATATGTCCAGTCAGGCTAAAAATAGGTTGTCACGGCAACAGAGCTGAGATATTGTTGGAGTTTTAGGGTGGACGAGGGATGATGTGTTGGTTAGAAAGCCCAGGTGGGGTTGGGAGTCAAATACACCTATTTCATCACTGCTCCCCTGGAATCTTGTTGAATTGTTCAGTGCAAGCAATGCGATGGGAACATATTGCGGTGACTGGAGAATGCAGGGCGGGGCGGAGACAGCACTTGTCTTGAGGCTGAGTGTGCTAGTGATGTTGAATGGTAAAATAAAACCCAATGTGTGTTACTGTGGTGGAAAAATCTATTTGTAATTATGGTCCAATCTCTCTCTCTCCCTCTCTTTCCCTCCTTCCTGCTTCCAGCGATAGACTTATTATACGGCGGAATATATTGTTTTGTGTGTCAGGACTACATATACGACAAAGACATGGAGCAGATTGCCAAAGAGGAACAGAGGAAAGCCTGGAAATTGCAAGGTACATCATTTTGTACTCCGTCAGAGAACTTAATGCAGCTTTCGAAGCAAGGCCACTTGATGTCTCAGTGCTGCCATGTTTGTGTGTCTTTGTGTCCACAGGCATAGGGGAGAAATACACGACATGGGAGCCAACCAAGAGGGAGCTAGAATTATTACGACACAATCCAAAGCGGAGGAAAATCACAACAAACTGTACCATAGGTGGGCAAAAGACTGCACGGTCTGTATAGCTTTTCATTCCTGGACAGCATGTGTGTGCACGCTGTGGGGATTCTTCATAGCTGTGTGTATGTGTTTGTGTCTCTACATGTGCCTATGGTGCAAGTTAACTTGGGGTCATGCTTGTAATTAAGTGCGATAAGGTCAACAGGACTTGGTAGCCCCCGCAAGCAGTGCACTGTGTGAAGCAGAACACAGTGGTCCCACCTCATAGATGCACACAACAGTGGGCCTTAATTTGTCTGTGTGTCTCCTCACAACTTGTTTTCACAATGTACTGTTCTGTCAATGATCTGTTGCTTTGGTTTCTTCCTGTTATCTATTGTCTCTGATTTTGTATGTACTTTTTCTGATTTTTATCTTCCCCTCTGCCTTATATCTTTAAAGCGTTTGGTCGGTAGCCCTGATTGGGCAGTAGACTGTGTGAGTGTGTGTGTGTGTGTGTGTGTGTGTGTGTGTGTGTGTGTGCGCGCACGCACGCATGCACACTGGGACCAGTCTGAAGTGTAAAAGCTCTCGCTAAGCGCTCTCTTCCAGAACCAAACCTTACTCAATTGGATTAGACCCAAGACCTCGCTGAGTCTCACCTGTTTTACTGGCTGTCACTCGAGCACCATGGCTTTACTTTCTCACTCTGAATGAATCCATTCACAGCTTCAGGGACTGCTCCAGCATACACACGGTTTTGCTGGCAGACCTGCTCCAACACCATATTGTTAACTTTCTAGACACACACACACACACACACACACACACACACACACACACACACACACACACACACACACACACACACACA
>JBBPCS010002301.1:0-13691 GCA_037974645.1 Hollardia meadi
TGTGTGTGTGTGTGTGTGTGTGTGTGTGTGTGTGTGTGTGTGTGTGTGTGTGTGTGTGTGTGTGTGTGTGTCGATAAGACTAGAAAAGCTCTACATAAATGCACTGCATTTACCGTAACTTCCATGGCATTTTAATCAGTGAGGAACAATCCTCAGTGTGACAGTGGGAGATCTGGAACATCTTCCAATGTCCCACCAGCCAGATTATTGATGTGACCAGCAGCTGTGGCCTGTGATCAAAGCACAGCATAAAGGAACCAAGTGACCAGTCAAACTAAGCTGTAAGCAGAGCTGAGCAGATGTAATCTTTGGGAGCTGTAAGAATCCCTGACACAGTTTTGCCTGTCCTGAATAGTGAGTGACAGGTGACAACAGGGGAGTGAATGAAAATGGAAGAAGAGAAAAGAAGATGTGGAGTGATTTTAAAATGAGCACTTTGAAGGAAATGTCCTTCAGGAGAGGAGCTTCATAAAGGCTTAAAATATTAGTTGCATGATGTTTAGAGAAAGTCCAGGGCAGATCAGTCAAAATATAATGATTCTGCTCCGTGGGGAAGTCATAAAAACTTACCAGCGTATGTGACATCAAAACAAAAAATGTCCTTGCTGTTAACACTGCCTGCCAACTTGGTATCGGGTGTATCAGTTACCGATATATGCCAGTTGTGTATTACGAGGGTAGTTGTGAGACGAGATTAACCAATGTGAATGTAAACTATATGGATATGAAACTACTGAAGCCAAAAGGTGAGAAAATGCAGCTGTTTGTACTTTTGAGCTTTAGAAGTTAAGGACCAATCCAGTAAAAGCTCAATGGAGATGACTGGCATTAAGAAACATTTTCAAAGTGTCCAAAATATGTCAAACCATATAGAGTGTAGGTGGCCATAGGGCCCTGCTTTCCCTCACTGTGGAAATGTAAAGAAATTGTGTTAGAAAAAGTCATTTTGTGGAGGTGAGATGAGCTGGGATTAAAAGGGGAGGGGAGTGCAAGTCGCCTAAAGCTTAATGTGACATGCAGCTCATAGCACATAAAATTACAAATATTAAATATTAATTTAATTCCCCTAACAAGTTCCCTCCTTTAAAGGTTTCAACTCTTGCGAAGATCAATCAAATTCCTTTTGGATGTGTAATTTATTCATCGCATCTATTTGAAATGCAAACAAAAAGCAGAGTCAGTGAAAGCATGAGCGAAAGACATTTGAAATAAGTTGTTGAACGATAAATGCATTTGATCAGATGTCTGTGTGATATTTAAAAAGGATGAATGAATCTGGCGGCAACATGAATGATCTATTCTGCGCAATAACTGGGGATAAACAGAAGATTGACTGTGAGTCTGAGACGATGAATACAGCAGACAAGGCATGAGTGATGTGGCACAGCAAATAGCAGTCACAAAGACAGAGAGGTGGTACAGATGGCAACATAACCATTGACTGGTTTCTCAGGCTGGAAACAAGGCATGTCGACAATCCTCGACGGCACAAAACAGCAGTGTAGCTGCAAAACAATGCATTTATAAGGGTAAACAAGACTCCATTCATCCAGCTTGGCATTTGCAGTTTCAGTGGTTAACCCAGTGGGCCAAAGGGTATTTGTTACATCAACCTGTTGACACCCACTAGTGAAGTTATGAGCATGATTTATGTTGATGTTGTTAGAAAGTTCCCTTTGAATCGAGGCTGGAGCAGTGGTTACATGGAACTGGAACTTACAAGTTTGTGTTTGAAATAAAAAAGCAGGAAGATTGGTCAAAAGCAAAAGGCGACATGATTGATGGGGCATTATTTTACTTATTTGTCCCTCTTTCAGGTAGGAAGCAGACAGTAGATTCTCTTGAGGAAAGATCCAATAATAAACACTGAACAAAAGACACTGCAAGACTTGTCCTGTCAAGAAGGACAACAGCATTAGTCGTTTAAGCAAAGCGGCTGTTGTAATTATGACCAAAAAAAAGTTATTTTTATCATATTAATATTATATTGTGAAAAAGCATAGTGATGAGGTCGGGTGTTTGTTTCTCACATTCAACCCCGAGTCAACATTGTTTGCAATTGTTCCCAAACCCTAACTATGTGTCTTTTGTTGAGGTCCTTTGACCTCAACAAAGTGTCCATTTGAACCCAACCGAGAAGTTTCCCTTAACTCATGTAAGTACTTGTTTTAACCTAAACCATGACCTTTTCCTACACTAAACCAGGTGTTTGTTAGTGCCCAAACCTCAAACTGTTTGCACATCATAAAACGGATTAATTTTGCAAATGTGAAAAGTTTTTGAAGACACAAAGACATAGTGACGACAATGCAGGGCATCAGGTCGAACATGATATCTCAGGCACAGCTTGGGGAATTTCATTAAATGTGGCACAAGTGTCCACTTGGACTCAAGACACACATATACAATGTCTAATAGGATAAAATGATGAAATGACAACATGTTTCCAAACACAATGTTGTGTTCAAAGGTCAACTTCACTGTGATATCATAATGTTCTGCAGAAGCACTTTTCTGGCCATTATTCAACACCATAACGCAGGAACAGACGGGGAGTTTGTGACCATATTTCACACTTCATCAGATACTGAATTGGTGACACTAATCTTGGGTTCCCACCTTGAAACTGTGCTGAGTGTACAGATCCTCTGTAACTTGACTAGTGTGCAGAGGCATACAACTACAATGCTATTCTAATGTAATGGTAATGCTATTTTATCTTTGCTTCATCTGTGCTTTAACATTTTAGCCCTAAATGTTCAAACCTAAATGTAAAGATGTGAAAGTGGATTATTTTCCAGCAGGAGTTCGACAGCAGAAAGTCTTGGTGCCATCTAAACCGTCCATGCTAACCATGACATTTTGGTGACCCCCTCAAATGAAAAGCTAAAGATTTTCTCGACAACTAACATTTTGCACCAATTTTTCCGAGGAAAGTCAGAACAGGCAGAGACTTTCCTCCAGCAGGAGCTTTAATGGACCAAAATTCAATGCAACCACAAGACAATTTCTTGACTAGAAATGAAACAAGGGCTAATTTGGAGCTCAGTCCAGGTAAGAAAAGGTGAAAATTAATTTGTTTTGCCATTTGATAAGTGGAAATCCAAAATACTATATATGGATTAATAAGGGTTTTAAATTCTACTATTTAAAGAAGTAAATGTGTTAGCTTTTTTGTTGCTCAAAGTTGTGCTATGGTACTATGAAATGGATTTTTTTTTTTTTAACTGTAGCTTAGTTTCCAGTGATGTTGTTTTTGGTTTGTATTTATAGGGTCAGGACTGAAATATTATTAACACTTGGCAATTTTATACAATCCAACACAAACATCATTACAAACTACAATTATTGCAGGGCTGTTGTGTTGGCCTGCAAAGGTGTAGAAAAAAATCCATTTTTGCTAGCTGATCACAGAGAACAACAAATAGAAAAAAAATACTGACGTGTTAAGATACCAATAAATGTCAGGTTTATGTGAGAGACTGTTTAAGCTATAAATCTTACTTGCTCTCCCAACAGCTATAATGTTGAACAGGAACTAAAATGCTCTCTCATGTACAAACATGCTCTCTACATGGCGCCATAGTGTCGACTCCACTATTGTCTAGAGACACACATACATATACCTGTACATACAACACACATGGACTTATTACTTGTCTAGCTTAACCTACTACGGGCATCTGGGGCATAAATGAGCTCTGGACCCCATTGATCAACTGTTTTTCTGGTAATTTGATTAAAAACAAATCAATTTAGGAAATTGTACCATGCAAATTTTGAATGAATTTCGAAGAATGATACATTGAAAGAAAATAATTATACCCAAAACATTGACTTTCAGCATTTTTATTACATGCAAACATTTCCATCCCTTTTTTTTTTTTTTTTTCTATAGGTGACATTTAATGCAAAGTTGTTCTATCATGTTGACTTGATTAAACAAAAAGAAATCATTTTTGGTTCCTGATTTTTTACACCATTACAAATCAACGACAGAATACAAATACTCAGAAAAGTTATGCTTGCTTTCAGTCTGAAAATGAAAATGTTTAGTTAATGAGCACTACACAAATGCCAAAACAGCATGCTATGTCAAGTTTATGATTCCAAATCTATAAAATGGTCCATAACAGATTCTATTTCACCACCTATGAGGAACTGAGAAGAGTTCCTGCTGCTTTTACAGCATCTAATACGAATTTGTTCATCAGTGTCACACACATCATTGCCAATGCCTGTGGGGCAGGTGGACTGTAAAACTCTGACTCTAAACGCCTTACAGTGCCCCACTCTGCATCCCTCAACACATCGGCGGCCTTCCTCTCATTCCACAGCCCCACCACAGTTATTTCTGTTAGAGAAATATACTTCCAATTTCTGTTTTGTCATTTCTAACTGGAGCAATCCACTCAATGAATTCCCAGGGTACCAAAGTGCATGTCAAAAAGACAGAGGCAGAGAGAAAGTGAGGAAGAATACAAGAAAATCCTCCTGCACTTAAAAGGAAATAATTCTTTTTGACTGAGAAGCATTTGCTGCACAACTTTTTTCACCATCGCTATTCCTCAAACTCAAGTTTCAAGATAAGGGGGGGGTCATTTCCACTTGCTGTCCAAGCACAGGGCTCAGTGCATTACCTCTCCACAGATTTACACTTTCAACAACATAGGAGCAGCCTGGGGGATAATAACAATAACGCTTATGTAATGTAATATAGCACCATTTGTCGCTCGGTCACTTCACTTGATGACTGTGAGTGGCAGCTATGGTCACGAAATTAGAATAGGTTCAAACTACATGCTCCATTCGTTTGATCCATCCTGATACAAAAAACTGAGCCATGTCTAATTTAATATTGGCTTTGCAACATCACACAATGGCCTCACAGTAACAGTACAAATATTTTTCCAATCATTTTTTATTCAGACACAAAAATATATGCTATCAACTGTTTTACTGTATGGAAGGGCGATGATGGAGAAAAACGTAATCTTGTGCCTCTGATTATAGCAGTGGTTTTTCATGTTCTAGCCCATTTACTTCTGACCACTTTCCCCTTGTCAAAGCTACATTACCATGTCATTATAATTCAACTGTGAGCAGAGACCGCTATGAGAAGCTGTCGGTGTGTTCGAGAAAGATCCTGCCTCGTATTTGAGAGTCAGTTGCTAAAAAGCATTAAAAAGTCATGTTTTCAGTAAAATCAAACAACACAGAGGACGAAAAAATGGACTAACATGTTTTTTGCTGGAAGGATCGTGTGAATTTCTCACATCAGAAAAGTTTGAGGCTCCGATCTCACATTCTTTAGTTTCTTAGTAGCACTATAGTTTAGGAGTTTTTGAAACCATTTCTTGCTCACCACATGACCACATGATGAAAATGAAGGGGAAAAGGGCCAATGATCTGTTGGTTTTTATACTGTTACTGTGCACTAAATAGGCCAAATGAAACACGCAAAATTATTGATATCATCCAAAAAGTGCCCGAAAAAGTATTTACACATGAACAAACAAATGCAAACACAAGTCTGACTCTCTGGTTGTGCTTTAACACCACATATAAAAGTCTTGAGATGTTGGAAAGAATACTGTAAGACTTTTGGACTTGAAAACGAGAAAATGAAATCTGTCACGTGCAGATTGCTTAAAAGCCGTTGCAAACTGAGAGCAGCGTCTGAGGTATGTTACCTCATTTTAACTGATCACATCCTCTTTGCAGTTTATCATCATCTGTTGAGCTTTTGTAGAAGGCAGATCGAAACAGAGGTGTCCAGGTGTTCCAGCCAACTTGGGCCGATTGTGGCTGAGTGTCGGCTATGTTCTGGTACCAGATGACCGACTGTGAGTTGGGTATGGAACAGACACTGTATGGCTGCCAAACTCAGTCAGTGGCAGCTAGCAAGCTCGGTGACAAAAGCTGGCTTCTCAAAGTTTCTTTTCTTTTTCTTTTTATGTAATATTAATTTCCTTCGGGACAAACTATTTTGGCTTTCTGGCTGGTTGCACTGACTACTAAACCACATCCCAAATCATATGAATGCCTTTCTCAATCAGCTTCTTGCCTCCTGGCCTTTTACTACATGAACACACTTTGTGTCAAAGTTGGAACAATCAGGTTATTTCACAAAACAGATTGCTGCCTTTGCTGTTTTGTCTGTACCCTTCCCACTGCTTTGAAGTGGATCGGACTCAGTTGGCGCTCCAATCATGATTTAACCATCTTTGAATCAAAATCTGTCATAGTTGTGGAGCTGTCCACTTCTGTTGCCATATCACTGACAATTTGATCAAAGCACATCCACACAGTTTTTCTATTTTGACTGCGAAAGTCTTAATAAATAACACAGAAGGACTGTTTTCAAACCATGCTGCTTGTTGTATCTGGTGATGAATATTTTATGGTATAGAGAAATATGTTGCATTTTAAACCAAAACAAAGATACTATACTGTTATAGGCTTTTTGTGCACTGTAGACTTTGATTTGCTGTAATGAAACACAGCACAATGATGAAAAAGGTCAAGATTGACACTCCACAAAGCAGATTCTCTGTACACATAACTTACTGGAATTTGTCACAGACTGGGGAGCAGCAGAGAACCACCCAGTGCTAAATAGAGGTGTGTAATTAAGTGGATACTGAGTGTCTTCTGCAAGGAAAGCAGAGAAAGAAGATCATATCATGTGTCCGTGAATGGAAGATTAATTGCAATCGTCGCAACGGTGAGGACAATAGTGATAGATTTCAAGTAATGAGGCTTTAGGAATAATAGTGGATATAAAGTATTAATGACACCCATTGATATACATTAAGTTTCATCATAATTCTAACTGTAGGGATTATTACACTGTAGCGTTTTACATCATTTTAAATGAAAAAAAAATGGTTGTGCCATAAGCAATGGAGCATTTGCATCAACAGCTCATTTACGACAATCACAAATGTGAGATGTAGTACTTTAACTATTCAGTCAGTACATTACAGAAAATATTTTTAAATAGCTATAAAACTTCATTTCAAGCCTCAGTTGTAATGGAGTCCCAGCTGCACTCATCAGAGAGCTGAGAATTTGCATTATGCTTGAAATTCTTGTTAGATACTAAAAAAAATGTTCACACGCCTTTACCTCCAGTGATCCCTCACTTTATACTCATTCTTGTTTCTCAAGACAAGATAACCACATAAATCTAGGTTAATCAATCCCACCATCACTTTAGGCAAAACTACTACACAGGCCCCCCACCTCTCTACCTCCAACCTCCGCCTACGTACCCACCCACACATCCCATTTCCAATGCAGTCAAATGTGGCTTTTTTCACTCAGGAAAATGTCTTTAAAGAATTGTGGGCTTTTCTACAAGGGAAGGAAGAAGAACATCTAAAATCAGCTCCAGAATTATCAAACGTTGGCTGATTTGCTACATAACTTTGTATAAAGCCATATTATATCACTATTATATTTACATTACTATTTTTTTGACAGTAGATGGGTGTACTATTGTTTCTTTTAATGATAATTGCCCTTTCTAAGATATTTTTCCTAAAGACAAAGGGGTCAACAAAGCCTGTACCATAGTACATAACTGGTTACAGGTGCTGGATGAAAAAACAAAATGAATGCAGAAGTCAAACAAAAGATCCACACATTGTGGTTGTGGTTGGAGGTGCAGTTTGCAGATCCTTTGCCACATTTCATTATTAAGCTGACTTATAACTGCCTTATTTACTCAAAATAAAAGGTGACTAAAATAACTAAAATGACTGCTTTATCTTCAGTTTTGGCAACCAAAAGCTGATGACTGGTTGCCAGCATGGCAACAACTTTTAGCCCTGAGATCATTTAATTGTTGGTTTTCATGTTTCCATGGATTTGTTGACAACAAGAAAAATATAAAATATAGCCACCATTTTCCTTTTAGTTGCCTAACTTGACCAAACTTTATACTTAAAGAATAGAAATTAAAATACAAGTGATTTTGTAATACACTGATCTATTTTGTTATTTAGGAATGATAATTTTTTTTTATTTGAGTGTTGCATTAGCGTTCAGGTTGTTTAATCCCGTATTTGATCATTTGATCAGTGTCAAGACGTTTTGTTATTTAGCCTGCAGTAATGATTTTGTCTGTTATTTGCTCTTTGCAAAGTAAACTTAATCCACTTTAAAAGTGCTTTACACACATCAAGTTTGCTATTTTGTCAACACTGTGAGTTTAACAGAAAGAATCACTTTGGCAAACTTGGTGTGTTTGACTTTGGGCTTTTGCCATTACACATTCCCATGGTTGACTGGGGCCCAGTTTAACCTTTAAAGCGGCCCTACCAGCAATGCAGCCTGAGGGTAGAGCAAGAATAGGTGGGTGAGAGAGGGTGACATGGTGAGGAGGTAATGGTTGTGGTAGTGAGGGCAGAGAGGTGTGAAGATAATAGCCCCAACGGGGAGATATGTAGGGCAGGGGTGCTTTATGAGGCTGGGTCAGTGTGGTGTGAAGGAGTCCTGCATTCCACACAAAAACTAAAAAAAAGTACTCTTTAACTTATTCCGTTTTATACTTCTGGATGGCTTCAGATCTATCTTTCTGTTTTTATGCATTATTTTTTGTTTCTTTTCTATTCCCGTCTCTAATTCAAGTTTGCTTTATTGGCATATAGTTATTCATTATTGTTGCACAAGGTTTACAAAGCATTATGATTCAGAATGTAACAAAAAATGCATTTATTTTTATCTTTTTCTTTTCTCATATATACCTGTATTTCATATCTTTTAAACGCTGATATTACAAGTAGTTTATATAACATTTACAGCCCACAACTAATGCTATATATAATGCAGTTTTAGTAATATTATTTAGTACATATTATAGCTATGACAATGCATCAGAACAATGGGAGAAAATAAATAAAATACCAGGAGGCAGATTTTCAGTGCAGTTTCATGTGTTTGTTTTCCCTCAGGCTGTGACATTTTGTTGACATATTATGCTACTTCTATATTCAATGCCAGAGGTTTTCTGAATGTAGCCTAAATATTGAATTTTTGTTTTATTTTGGTGAAGAACTTGGTTCTTATTACCTTGCAAACGCTGCTGCAGCATAGCAGGAAGTTTTGCTCTTTTTCTGTCTCTTGCTGTGGGCAGAAATGACACTCTGTTCTCTTCTCTGTTTTCTCTGGGTTGCCAGGTTTGTCCACCAGTCTCAATAGTCAGACTGTGGTCACTCAGTTGGTGTTTGTCTTTCTCAGTTTCTGGTCGGTCACAGTGCCCAGATAATCTGCCACTTTGTACTGTCTGTTCAGTGCTAAATAGCACAGAGTTCTGGTAGCAGATATCCAGGGCTTGATGTACGTTTCTTTTTCTCTGGCTTTTGTTGGTCCAGATTGTGTGAGAATTGTACTGTTAGAGGAGCTGAGGCTCATGCCAAGCCGGCTCATGGGACTCTTGGCAACATGGAGCTTTGGTGGGAGCTTGGGCTTTATCCCCAATGTTGTATTTGAGAAAAATTGACGGGTTTTAAATTTACTCAAAGGGAAAACAAAAAACAAAAAAGTTCTTCATCATGAAACTCCACATATCCTTTGGAAAGGATATCAGATTTTCTGATAACATCAGGCATACAGAGGAGGCATGATGTACCTTAACAAAATACAAATTACTTTTCTCATCTAGGATTTTTTTTTTTTAATATATGGGAACATAAAACAATAAATTAAGTTATGCATTATGTTTGCTACTAATATGACAAGGAGGTATGTGAAGTACAAGTTTTTATTTCTGTTAAAAATTCCATTTATTTTCCAGGTCAGTTTGGCAAGTTGAATACAATTAACAGGTCCAAGTGAAAAAGCACACAAGGGTTAAAGAGTAAATTAACATAAGGCTGAAAAGAAGTGACAAAAGGTGTGGCTCCTGGCACTCTTGACGTGGTTTAGCTAATGGAACCGCTAAATGTTAGCTGCATGGCTAACTGAGCTAGCAGTAACTTTCTAACAGCAGCTACAAGAAGTAATCTTAATATGATATGTGTCATCAGGAACGTTAGTAAACCACCTTGGTACTGGATTCCCTGTTGTCAAACTTGCCTCAGTTCATCTCTGAGGCTGTGTTCAGTCGTGTTCGCCATAGATATAGAAACATACAGTAGATACATCAACATAGATACGACTCATTGAAATCATTTGAGAAATATAAACGTAAAGGTGCTTTTTATCAATAACAACAGCAGCTCCCTCCTTTACTTTTATTTGTTCACAAGGCCGTCTCGACCTTTCCAATGTGGCGGTGATGTCCATGTATCGCAAGAACGAGCTGAAACAGCCAATGCGGCATCTATGTACAGTATGTGGTATACTGTATATCTATGGTGTTCACCGGCTTCTAAGCCTAGTTCAGTTAGCAGTAGTCATGGTTACTTCAGTAACAAATTAAGCCAACTATTCATCAGGAAACTCCATAAATTACCAGGAGTTCAGGCAGAGCAGCTGGAGGACATCAGAGGAAAAAAATGAAAACATATTTTTCCATTAAATAAGATCCAGTTTTACCAAAATCAGTGAATTAAAATTTGCAGCACTCCAATGTCCTTCTGACATTAAATCTTAAGCTAGCTCTGTGCCACTAAAAGTTAAAGATTGATTGATGGGTGGATGTCATGATGGAAATGGTTGAAATCGATTGGTTTAAGCTAACTAATATTTTGTTTTACCAGAAAGAAAAACCTGATCAGATTTTGATATAAGAATACAAAGGAATTGATTTGTTGTTAATTGTTTTTGGCATATAATGTTAAATAGGGACACAACATGATCGTGGACATAATCTAAAAGGGTTCCTAAGATATTTTTTATTCAGCTCGACCTCAGTACTTAAAAATTAAAACATCTCTCCTCCACATTTATTCTCTTTCTCTATCTCTCCATCCCCTCTCTCTCCTTCTCCCCTCCCCTCATTTTTCTGCCTCTCCCTCTGTCTTTCTTGTGTAAAGAAACCCCTCTCTCTCTCTCTCTCTCTCTCTCTGTCTCTCTCTCTCTCTCTCTTTCTCTCTCTCTGTCCTTGACTTTACTTCTCGTTATCCGTCTTCAAGGAGAGATGGGGGGGGGGGGGGGAGTGGCTGGAGGGGAAACATTTTTAATCACCCAGCCATACAAACTGAGATGGAGCCTGACATCTTCTTTTGCGACTGCTTGTCTGAATATCATTGTTGTTTATGACTCACACGGTGCACTAATCAGTAGAAGCTTCCTTCCTTGGTCATACGTCGAAAAAGTTCAAGGGACCAAGTCATTACATGCAACGAAAATTAGTCTCACACCATCACTGTGGAGAGAAAGAAAATAAACCACTTATCTATGAATGTCTACGGCAAGGCACTTGGCTTTATAAGGAGAGAGGGGATTGGGAGCACTTCTAGTGAGTGGTAGTTGCATGCAGACAAGCAGCTGAGAAGGAGGGGAAAGCACTCACAGAGCTGAGTAGTTTGTGTGGTTCGCCTCCAGAGGGTTCAGGTTTACAATGGAGAGGAGGAAAGCAAAATAGAAACTTCAAATGGCAGGGCTGTAGCAAAAGCAAGCAGCACTCACGACATGATAAAACGGCAGAATGTCTCGAGAAAAGATCTTGTCATGTCAACTTGTCATGATAATAAGATTGAGGAATTGATTCAAACGGATATTTTTTAAGGTTTTGGTGACGGAACACTTTGAAATGAATCTTAGGTTTGCCGTCGTGCTTTTTCAGTGACTCATTAAATCCAATAAGCTCCCATAGTATCTCCAGCCGCCAGACAGGTTTCTTTAATTACATAGTGAGTGTGTTTTTATCCAGAAGGGCCTCCTGCTTTGCAGTTTTGGGAAACAAACACAGAATCAATTAAACAGCAAGGGGGACATGGCATAGGGAGAAGATGTGTTAATAATGGCACAGAGAAGTCATAAAGAGTAACAGTAATGTGAATGAGCAGGAGAGACGTTAACTCCATCCATTTCTAGAAAAATAACAGGTAGCATTCATGAGTTATCGCTGTTTAGATGTTAAATTGAAGAGACTTCACAATGGAGGAGTATAGACTCAATAGATGGAGGCACAACAGTCATTCAAGGGCAACTCTAATTCACTGCAGAGAATCGAGCGAATGAAATGATGATAAGTTATCATCCTATGCTGCAGCTAGACCTTATGAAACTGACGACGGAGTGAATGAAGACAGAACAGTGGGGCTAAAAAAAAGTTGAGACCAAGACCAGGATGGAATCCAATCGGAAACCAGAAAAGATTTATTAAATTTGATAAATTTCGATTTGATGGGAATTTAAAGTACAGTAGTCTTTTTTTTTCTTTTTTTTCTCTCGCCTCTCATTGTGAGAAAAACTTAAAGTAAATTAAATTAAACAGTAAATGCTGAACGTGCTTGTCAGGAGGGCGTGTTGGGGGCCTTCAAGGTGATAAGCCCTATCGAGTCCAAGTACATTAATGAACTGACATTACACCAGGATCAATGGTGAAGCTCTCAGGGTCTGAAAAAATATGCTTAATGAAAAGGGATTACTCTCTTAAGAACAAGGTCCTTCACTTGCTTTTTTTCCCCACTGTGCCGTCTGCCCTTTTATATTCTTTTTTTTCTTTCCCCACTCCCCTACCGTTTCTGAAAAAAACAC
This sequence comes from Hollardia meadi, assembly GCA_037974645.1. NCBI lineage: Eukaryota > Metazoa > Chordata > Actinopteri > Tetraodontiformes > Triacanthodidae > Hollardia > Hollardia meadi. The sequence goes on from JBBPCS010002301.1 coordinate 12,655, forward strand.
ACACATTTTAATTTTGTCCACACTCACTGTGCACTGTGATAAGGTGAGCGAAGCCAATGCAGATGGCCACATTATGTGTTTATAACTAAGAACACTTTGCCAATTTGTGGGACTTTGAGTCTACTTAAAGCAATATAAATCAATACTAAAATCTGATATCCGATACTTTCACCACCTTCAGTTTGTGGCTCTGAAGCATTTGTAGTCAGCTGATTCACAGTAACTAAAATAGATTCTAATTGGGAACCTGAGTCAAAACAAGAAATGTCTCAAGAAACTTAGCAAATCATTCCTGCAGCATAATCACCCCCTTTTTCCGTTTACCGACACTGTATAGGTTTAGCACTGTATTTCAATTACTACATAACAATAGGCTTTAATGTCACATTATTTCCTTTTCATAGCTTCTAAACCCGAACTGAAAACCCAAAGTAGAATAATTAGCAATTTATTGGTGATGTTATTGTTGAATACATTGACATACTGAGCATAACGATCAACAGGAAAGTGAACCATGCCAGTGCTGGACTTCAGATGTTTTGTGAATGTCAAGGTCACAAACTAAATTCAATGTTACTGCTCTAATTCCATCCTCTGTGAAGAAGTAAACTGCAAACTTTTGATACTTACGTACTGCTTTATTAATCTGCGTGCATCTACTTAATGCAGTTGACTTCTAACATATGGTTAACTTCATGAATCACAGAGTGCACATGTACATTTGTTTACACTGTCACTCCTGTACGTACCTCTGTGCACACTCATGCCTGTGTTGTGAGCTCCCTCGTTCGCCCTCGTGGTTGTCTTTCGGCTCTGACTTCCACCCAGTGAGTCCTCTCCATCTCTTGGTCCTAATGTCTCTTGAACTAATGAGCCACAATGCTTTACTGTTCCCTAATACACTTTTCTGCTTGATTTCACATCTCTCCTTGCTTCTTTGAAGCCATTAGTTGAGACTGTTAAAACTGTGTGTGTGTGTGTGTGTGTGTGTGTGTGTGTGTGTGTGTGTGTGTGTGTGTGTGTGTGTGTGTGTGTGT
>JBBPCS010002302.1:0-13689 GCA_037974645.1 Hollardia meadi
CATTATTCTTACAGTCTAAATTATTAAAATTTACAGATATTGTGGAATTTCAAATGGCACAAAAAATGTATAAGGCAAAAAAATAACCTACTACCAGGAAATATCCAAAAATGTGACGATATGTACTGTATATTAACAAAAAAAATGATAGCATAATGAATAAATTCATATGGGCTACATTAAGGGCAAACTGCCGATTTTTAACCAGCTTTGTATCATCACGGTGTGGGTAGCACGTGCAAATGAACTGTGTTGAACTCCTCTCCCAGTTTGCCTGCACCAGAGCCCCCCAACTCAGCCCCCCCATCAGTTTCCCTTTAACAGATCTGCACAAGGGTTGACTGTTTCAGTGCAAATGTCTGGCAGTGCCACACAGGACACCAGTTTGTATATAATAACATAATACAGTATACAGTAAGTTATTTAAAAGTTGTGCGCACACCATTAATATTGCCGGAATTATAATCCATAAGGAACAAACTGTTGATCTAGATAAACATAAAGAAGTATTAATGGTTTTTTCCCCCCGCTGCTTAGGCGCAGTGGAACAAGCTGTAGACACAACATTGGTATAATCTCTATAAAATTGACATAGGGAATGAGTTAGAAAACAGTTGCTTATTTACACATCCAGCAAATGTAGATGAATATTATCAGTCATATGGATTAATGTTTCCAGTCACCTGGCAAATGTCTAATATTCACTCTCCTTTTAGCTTTGTTTTTGATTTCCTCCAACTCCTAAAAGAAACATCTGGCTCTTTAACTGCTAGATTCTTCTCTTGTGTTCACCTGCTAGTTGCTAAATGTCAGCTGTTTGGTACCGAGCAGGTGTTCCAAAGTGGATTCGTCAGAGCTTTTTCACTGGGAAATAAACCGCCGTAGCTAAAATTGAACCAAAACAGTAAAATTTGTGGGCCATAAAGCCAAAACAAAGACGCTAAAACGCTTTTTAGAGCTGAATTGCAGAGTTTAGTGATAATTGTTTGTGGATGTGTCACCATGAGAGATCACTCATTTCGCATTTAAATTTGCTGTGCCAGCAGGAAACCAATTACAGAGATGTGTCTCGGACTGCAAAGGAACAGTTTGTTTAATTTGGAATGCAGTTATAATCTGACAGTTATGTCTAGTTTACATTTTATTGAAGGGATTCAGTTCCGTTAAATACTTGAACTGGTCAATAAAGTCAAAGTATACAGTATATAATAAAGAAAATCTTTTCAGAATACCACTTCAGACTAAGTCTATCAGATTTTGTCTGAATCTGTGCATAGTTAATTTCTAGAGATTGATGGTTATGCTTGTACTCCGTGTTCCTCTTTATCTGCCAACTATTATTGGGCACAATTTCCATGCAAAAGAGCTCTGAATGACATCGTCAGCAGGGGGTCCTCATAACTCATTTCAACCAATTATACAGATGGAGAGTGCTATTCAGGATCACTGGATCACTACAAGTTTCTTTTCTGTCTCTCCACTCTCCTGGACAAGTGCACAGTCAGTGCCGAGCCTCACATTTATCTCGACAGCAGATAACAGTCCGTTATCTGCTGTCGGAGCAGCACAACACGAAAAAGAATGAGCTTAGCTGTTCTCCCATAACAACACAAAGTCTCAAAAAGTGTGAGGTGTAGCAGGTGTTATCGTGGAGGAAATTATGGCCAAAGGTTTTTATCAGTGAGGGATTGTGTTGTCAGGGCAGAGCATCCAGCCTCTACACTGGTTTGAGAAAGTGCCAGTATTTGTTCCTTTGAGAGGCAAGCGTGCGTGATGCGTTGAAAGCTTAAATCATTGATTTGACAAGGTGTCACAGTAGCCACAGCCATGGATCGATTATTTAACAGGCCTACCAGACATTCTGCAGGCCACCTGACCCCTTAGGGAGCTTCTGTTTTTGATCGTTAACATTGCTGGAAATCCAATGAAACGACTACAAAGAGACGCATAACTGCTGTAAAGGGTCACAAAATTACTACAAAGAGAGACACGCAACGACTACATTAAGACCCAAGTTGCCACAAAGAGACAGAATGACTGCAAAGAGACAAGAGGTAGAGACACAAATGACTACAAAAAGAGACAAAACAACTACAAAGAGATACAAAATGACTACAAAGACACAAAATGACTACAAAGAGAGACACACATCAACTAAATAAAGACGCGAAACAACTACAAAGGGTCGCAAAATGACTACAAATTGAGACAACTACTCTTAACAATACTCGAGCACAATCTAACACCATACTTTATCACCATCATACAGTTTCCCCTCTCAGCCAATCAGAAAAGATCAGGACACCATGAACCGACTCCCTCTGTAGCTCCTGACCCTTTCCTCTGTTCCCATGGTAACCCTTGACCACCAGCGAGGAGCAGCTGTGATTCTCACCAGTTTGCCGGCTATAAATGATAGCTTCCTAAACAGGAGGCCAAATGCCTTATTACCTCTCTGATGTAGTTGATGATTCATTTATACTTATAAATCATCAGCTGACAGCGTTCTAATTCAGCAGGGATCTTCTCCCTCCGTCGGACTCCCCAAATGAATATTTTATCAGGGCTGCGTGCATCATAATGTATAACTATAGGCTCTAGTGTACTCTATTGAAATATAGAAAGGTCATAATACATTAATGCTTCACACTTATTGGTTAACATAGCTCACTACCTTCTGCCCTGTTGTCTTGTGAATTTAATGGGATGTGATATAAAACCAGTAAAGGCAGAATAATTCTCTTTTAAATGTGCGTAGAATACATTGGTTTTTTGGATCTGTTCACATCTATAACTGGTTTAGATTGTAATCAAACACAGTATCATAATGTACTGTATATAACATGGTCAACTAATAGAACAAAAAGGAGATAACACTTTCAATAAGACAGTCAAGATCAAAAATTAAACTGTTGCATGAACATAACATAACAAATCACCAAAAAAAAGATCATAAAAAATGAGGAGGCAATAATTGGGAGCCATATACCATTGTTGCAAGCCTGTGCAGTAGGGCTCTTACTAATAATATTTTAATTGTTGATTAATGTGCTGATTATTTTCATGATTAATCATTGCATGCGTGACAAGACTAAGAGGCGACAGCTATGCTAGTGGCTCTGTGAGACTGTACTGAAGGCACACAGGCATGCTTTGAGCTAAATGCCTGTTGGTGACAGGTGCTAATGATCTTTAGCACATTTACCACGTCCACCATCTCCCTCAGCAGGTATTTGTTCAGCCAGCGTTTGCTACAACTGATGCGCATGTTATTAATTTTGCAGGTATTTTAGCAATGGCAAAACCGATAGTTTCATACTGATTTTGACTCGCACATTGTCCACTTCCTCTGTGCACACACAAATTCAATCAAATATAGCCTACTGCGGATTAAGTAAAAAGTGCTGCAGAGGAGTTGGCTGTGTTGGCCCCAAAATCATATTTATTGGAAGTGTTTTCGCCTCTGAGTCAGCAAAAATGCACTCCACAGCAAGAAAAATTGAATTTTTTAGTCAATATTAAAACTGCTTTTTCTGACATACAGTATATTTGTCATAGCAATAGATAGCAGAAGAATACACCCAGGATAAAAGCTTAACAAGCATTTTTCATTTTTGGCACCTTGAAGTTGCGGAGGTGATGATCTGTCTGTGCAGTGGTTCAGTTCCTAAATGCACGGGTATGGTGTGATGCAGCTGTTACTATCCAGGAAACTAAAATCCTGAGAGAACATCATTTCTGCCTTGTTCTGGATAAAAGTAATTTGGAAAACTTTAGCTTAATTAAGGGTTTATTCAAGGGTTTATGGACTCCAAATGTTATAGAAAGTCAAATGAGCTTTTTTTCCCCTGTAGTTTCTCTGTTTCACTAAAGCAAGCTTTTTTTATTTTTATTGCTCTTATGCCCTAGAGGTCATGAGAAGTTGAACGAAAGGTCAGCTGTGTTCAGTTTAGTAGTACAGCGGACGGATGAAAAGGTCATGTAGGAGTCGACCTTTACTGATGAGCATCATCGGTTAGTCTGCGAAAATGGGGAATGAACGCCTCAGTCAATGTAATTTGAGCTCTGGGCTGCTGAAATGGAAGGAGGAGGAAAAGCATTAGGTAAAAATTTAACAATCCTCGGTAGGAGCTTGTAGGAGAAAAATCACCTTTTTATAGAGCAGGGAATTTGCCTGAAGTGATTTCCTCAGCTGTGCATGAGGTGTTTACCGCAAAGGTTTCTCCAAGGACATCTTGGTAGACAGAATTTTTAAAAACCCTCTTATACAATGAGTGATGATCGCGGGATTCATTTTCTCTTAATGACGCAACGCATGTGGTTTAAAACCTTGAGGGAGATGTTTATGAGAGTTCCTTAAGGATCCTGCGGGGTAATTTCTAAAGCAACTTCAGACAAGTTATATTTGATTGCCACTGTTGTGTACACCTTATGTGGCGCTTGTTTGAAAGAAAATAACGCCGTGCAGTAAAGGAAGCTTAATGATGGCACGTTTATGTGATCACCCTGCCATCATTCACACCGCTTCACATAGATTTCCACTGCAAATGATCTATTCATAAAAAATGTCACCCATAATTCAGGATGGTTTATTGTTGTTTTTTAATTCATTATTTATCAATTCAAAAAGCAATATGGCATCATTTGTGCATTGCAAATTCTCTTGCACATAAAGTGCCTGGATGAAGAAAAATGAGGCAGCAAAGAAATTACACATCACCAGAAATTTAAGGGGTACTTCCTCACCAATAGCAGGCCTCATTTACAGCCTTCAAGAGAGGTGTGAATCACGTGCATCAAGAAAAACACACTGACCTCATGCACAGTATGTCATTGTGTCAAGTGTAAAGAAGCGTCCAGCTGATGCAGTGTTTTCACCTTTTTTTGTGTTCACACATTCGTCAACACTGGCAGGAGGATAAACATCAACAGTGACATCACCACCAATCGGACTGAAATCAATAGGATTTGATTGTAATGGCAGCTTAGAGGGTGTTAGCGAGAGCGTGACTCAACATCTTGAAAAGCTTACATGCACAGACTTGATTAAATAGTGATCGCATTCTCAGAGGGGTTCTGTTGTTCCTTGTAGTGATGAAGTGAGGCATCACTGTCTTCCTTGCCTACATGGCACAAACGGTGAAGATTGCCCAGCGCTGCAATAGTTTCTTTGTGGCATTATTTCTTAATGGTGCAAACATTGAGATACAGTATTACAGTAATTCTCTCTGAAAAGCTGTGAAACATTTCATTTTCTCTGTTTTGAAGGACTGGCTGGGTATTCATGAACCACTGGGTGAGATATGAAAAGAAACTTGGGAATGATCCGCAGATGACAGCAGCCCTGTAGGGAGCCGCCTACCTGTATAGAAAGTGAATTTTTAAGAGGGAGGATCACATCGTGTGGAGAGAAATCTTAGCTCTTAAAGACAAGGTTTTCTCTCTACTTGCCTTTACGGGTGGAGATCATCTGGATTTACAGGAACATCAAAAGCAGATTCACTTGTCATGCTTTAAGCCACATCACATGTCCGTGGCTCTGCATGGGCTCAGTGCAAATGGTGGTGTTTTTAGCTGATTTTTTTCCTTTAAATATGTCCTCCGGATACACAACAAGTACTCTTCATTAAGTAATGTGTTGTTTATAAAGGATTTTTTCACAAATAAAACTGAAAATCCATCTTCTCCCTCACTGAGAATTGCAGTCTATGAATATGCAAACATGCAGCTGCCTGCAGGCCTCATGCTCCACCCACCACCGCAGCTCGTTCTGAACTCAGTAACTAGTAGCCGTTGTCATTTGTTGATCAGCCACAACATTAAAACCACTGACATTTGAAATGAATAACATTGACCATCTCGCTACAGTGCAATATTCTGATGGGAAACCCTGGCATTCAATCAAACCACAAACCATCCGCCCAAACATCCTCGCAGATCATGACACCGGCACACCCCGATGACATTGGTCACACCACAAAAACTGCTCAGGAACAGCACGAGGAACATGACAAAGAGCTTAAGGCGTCCACCTGGCCTCAAAATGCCCCAGATCCAAATCTGATTGAGCTACGTGGGACGTGCCTGGGGTTTTCTTTGTCTGAAACAATTTTTGGATGGGTTTTATGGATCAAAGAACATCCACATGAATACCAGGACCGAAGGGGTTTCCACTAGAACATTGTACTGTAGTCATGATCAGTGTCATTCACTTCATCTGTCGGTGGTTTTAATGTTGTGGCTGATCGGTGTACGTCGCTTAAAAGAAAGTCGGGCTGATTCTTGTGCTTTATGTTTGTACACTCAGAAATGTCTCCAAGCATAAGCATACGTCTGCCGTTTATATAAAACTTTAACCGAGAGAGAGAACATGATTATGCTTTGATAGAAACATCTGACGATGTGAAGAAGTGAGCTGAGCAGATTCTAACAATTTGTGATTGTTGTCTGCTTGATTATGACCAGCCATCCCTCTCTATCCCTTCATTTCTAGCCTTTAGCGCACTTGTGGCCCAGGAAACTCAGCGCCAATTGCAAGTGTTGTAATTCAATCAGTGAGTGAGATTGATACAGACACAGGGGAGAGACAAAAAGAGGGATAACAGACGGAGAAATAAGTGAGTCAGCGAAAAGTACTTTCTAAAAGTACTAAAAGGCGCAATCTAAAAAGAGAACAGTAGATAGAGAAAACAGCTTTTAATCAGGAATGGGCAGACTCTTACTTGTTCATTGTTCCCATGGGCACTTCAAAACCATCATGGCTCATATTAGAGACTGTGGTGACAGTTAAAAATGGCAAACAGCAGAGTATTTTTGGAGCAAATATACCCACTCAAATCTGAACTGAGGGCACAGAAAATATATTTTACATGGCACCGAATCATTGCAAATCTTGCAAATGAGACAGTATGATGTCCCCGACCTTTGCTTGAGGAAATGTTCTCTAACCTCTTTTTTCTCTGAATCCTGCCTCTCAATTAAAAACAATAACCAATCACCTACTGATTATGAAGACACTAGCACACACTCTCTGATTCAGTTTGCTCCGCAAGTTCAGTTAGCAAAAGCTGCTAGCGGTTAACTAACAATTTCAAAGTCACCCAGGAAATATGTTCAGTGGAGAAAGATTTCTTTTGAGGGTTTGCTTAATAAAATAATACAGACTTACACTTGCAGCTTCAAACTTCACAATCAACTTGCTGGCTAATGCAATCTAATTTCTTTCTGACTCTGTTATTCCTTTGCAGCTCTGGGATGTCAGTCTGTCATGTTAATTTCAAAAGATTAACCACATGGCACAAGCTGGCTCCGGAAAAAAAAATAATCTGTTTTTGGACCATGATTGGCTGCCACTACTTGTGATGCCACAAATCACACTCATACATTGCACATCTCCCACTGGGATTCCAGGAAAAGTACAGAGAAAGCCCTTCAGCAGAGGCAGAAAAAGCCATCTAGTGGCAACTGTGGCATGAAAATCAATATTTATATCGTCAGATATCCAAAAGAAGTAGCACTACCAAGAACACCTTTTAGAGTGGAGGGATTTTTTCAATATCTTCTGGGTTTTTGGCTTGGAAACCAGCAGTTTAATGCATTGTGCTGCCACTGTGATAGATACATGGACATTCAATGAATTTGAAGGCAATTTCCTGTGTCTTGATTAAATCACGACACAGACGTCCTGTAGTAGATTCTACGTATTCAGCTTATAGGACCTCTGTCAAATGTCATCCCCCCTCTCTCTCACCTACAACCCTCCTGACTCTCTTTGCTCCACACAATCTGCTCCCGGCTGAATGGAGTGTATGTGTCTGTGAATGATGTAGCCAAAACACACATCTACACTGTGGCGTTGGTCCAGGGTTTCGATGTTGTTGATGAAAAGGCTGTCAGGCAGCTACGCATAGAAATATCTCTGCAGTTGTCCATCTCTTCACACCACACCACAGTCTTGCGTCCCTCAGTCACCCACCCCCACCTGGGGACATTTAGCAGAAAAAATAACCCCAGCAGTGTGATCAGTAGGACAGATAAGAGTGTACAAAGGTTGAATTGAGTCTGTTTTTCAAGTACATCCATCTCTACAAGCAAGGTCATTTGAAATGCATAAGATGGGGCTCTAGTATACCCACGTCCAATCAGCATTATTCCACCTGCTCCAAGTATCATCACGCCACTGAGGTGATGTTTGTGACATATGTAATTTACTGTATGCATGCAGGTGTATGGCCATGATTCAAGAAACATTTCCATTTGCTGTTAAATCATTCAATTTCAAGTTTATTTGATGTGGTTATATAAAATATGGCTTGTTGAAAATTTAATCATGAAAAAAAAATGAAAAAAGTCAAAAGTGGTTATAATAACAGCTGAAACAGAAGCAGAATGTAATTATTTGAGCCTGTTGGTCCTGAAGCCACATGCCTTTTGGATACTGGTGTTCAATCAAAACCACCGAAGCAAACATCCTGAGCTGATGACGCAATCCTAATCAAAGCAGGTGTGGTGTTGTAATGATGATGTAATGCAGAAAATCCTACATGTGAGCGCTCCACTGTGTCATCTGAGAGTTCTACTGTCTTTGCATTCTCAATAGATTTTCACTTTCTTTGCATCATCATTGTTTTTGCAATATGATATTTCTTTTGCCGTGCCAGCGATGCGGCTCTAGAGATGATTACGTCAGTTGATCTCAACAACTATTTGTTTGATTACCATAAAATTTGACACATACGTTCTTTGTCCCAAGAGGATGAATAATAAATAATTTGGTGAGCCCTGGACTTTTCATCTGTAGCGCCAACATCATGTTATCAGGGGAATATTGCTCAACATCAGCGTCTTAGCATTTCAAAACAAATGTTGCAAACAAAAAAAGCAGGATAACATGCATACATAAATATACACACAGTATACATATATGATAAGATACACATACATACACACACATATGAACTTTGTTCACATTTCACAACGTATATAGGCCTATACATAAGGATATGTCCACATACATACAGCACAAAGAAGAAATGGAAATGGAAATCTAAGCACAAGCAAACAAAATAAACAAACAAAACAAAAAACTGTTTTAAGAAATTATTTAAAACTGAACTTCGTTGTCAGTATTTCCTCAATTTTATTCCTTAATCTCAAGGTGAAATTAGTTTTTGAGGAAAGAGAGAGTGAAAAATGTAATTTACAAAATAATCTAACTTACAAAATAAAACCAATGATCAGTCTAACATATTTTTATGAAACAGCCGCTGAAGTTCACCTATATGGAAGTGTGAAACTTGTGGTGGGTCACTGATGACATCTTTTGGGGCGCCTTAGGTCTATTTTGGCTATTTTAAGAGACTCTGTTGTGTCTGTAATGATTCATGGCCATGTGTTCTCTGTGACTTTGCATTTAGGTATTATTGTGTGTGCTGCTGATGTTTGAGCCAGCTGGGTCGGGTTATTGTTTGTGAAGATGGGGAGGTCAGACACAGAGTTAGCTGCAGGGGCAAAAGAACAGCTGGGCGAAAAGGGATACAGCCTGCAGCTGAAGAAAGGCCAGACACCCCTCTGTGTGACTCAGTATGTGTGTGAGTGCACATGCGAATGTGCCACGCTGCACGAATATTGGTCTTAATTTGTACATGGTTAGACACACTTTTAATCTAATTTGCATGTAACCTCTGCTCTGCTCTTTGTGAATTGCCAGCGATGTCGGTCTGACTTTGGGAATGAGATGGCAGCTGCTGGTTAGAGGAAACCTCCTCCGCTACATCAGGTACTCATTAAGTCTCCAGTATAGAAGCACCGACTTTCCTGATTTAGCTGACAGAAGAACAGCGAAAGAGAAGAGGAGAGCCAGGGAGAACAGAGCCCAAGGGAAATGGGGTAAAGGCAAAAGTTAAAAGAAAAAACAAAAAAACGAGATAGCACAAACGAGAGGGGTTGTGCAGTAGGAAAACAATTTAGTTTCTGTGACTGAGGGAGATTGCTAGCATTTAGTGAGTGACTGAGATTGCTCTTGCACTTTTTTTTTTTTAGATGGCCTCTTTGTAATTGTACGAGTGCACAGACACATTTCTCTCAAAAGGGCCAAGGATTGGGCGAGCATTGTGGAATGAAAGTCATGTATTTGTGCTCATCGATTAAACATTGTTCCCCGGGGTCTTTCAATCTGCAGATTTAATTAACAAGTTTCTCAGGACTAACAGAGGGAGCAGAGGCCTGCAGCTGGGAGTGTGAGAGTGGATTATAGTGGCGAGGAAATAGGGAGTAGACGGGGTCTTGGGGGAAGAAGAGTGCTTTAAATTCAGGATCATATATCAGTCGTACACTTAAAGAAATAGACATTATGGGAAACATGCTTTCTTGCAGTTAGATAGAAGGCCCACACTTCTCATGTCTGTACGTCATGTCATTTGTGGTTTAACAAGACAAACACGATTTGAGATGAATTCATTGAAAGGATACCCTCTTGAGAGATGTAGCATCTCACTTTCAAAATAAAACGCATTCAGACACAAACAGCTTTACATTACAGACACAAATAGCAAGCGCACAAATACAGACAGCTCGCTCATCCTCTCCCACCCACACCCCCAGCCCGCAGCAGTTTTCCAAAAACAATTAAATACAACGACCTGATAACAAATCAATTATATCCAGAAGGAGAGCAACTGAAACAGTTTATCTGATTTAAGTACACAAACTACAAGCATAAACGAGATGAGAAACTATGAGTAAAATGAACATGTCCTGCAGCAGTGGAAGGAGGTAATAGATCTTAGAAAAAGAGGGAGATTATTCCATTCGGATGGAGCTTTGTATTGGAATGACTTGCGTCCAACTTCTTTGAAAATTCTGGGTACAAAGAAAAATGTATTTTTTGCATGATATTTTGCACATATCTGAGCGGGTATGAAGATATTCATGGAACCAAAAACCGGTAAAGCATAAAGATCTGCTCATCTGCTCTCGTGAGCTTACTGATTAAACAAGACGTGTTGATTGGTGAGCTGCAAGCGGTTGAGTGGGCTAGTTGTTTCTTCCTGTTTCCAGGCTCTGTCAAAACTTACACACACTATGACAGACAACACTAACAGGCACACTGATAGACGTAGAAACAACGAGTGTGTTTCTCAGGAGAAATGCACAAGAGAATATACTTCTCCATGAACTCCTGCCAGGGGAGGTTGGAGTTTGTCTTCAACAATAAGCGTGGACTTGATAGTAGGAACAGTGAACCTATATTTCCTGCTGCTGTCCATATTCGTTCTCTCGACTGGTGCATCCAGCCAGGTGAGTGTGTGGGACGTCATTGTCATTGAAGTGGGAAAACCACTGTGCTCCATCTATGATTAAGCTGTGTCGCAGATGTTTTTCATTCTTCAAACGAGCCCCCCCTTTTAGGAATTCTTGCTTCAAACAATGCCTCCTCGTTGATGGTCACACCGGGGCATTTTTCCTGCAGTGTGGCGGCTGCCTTCCGAACCTCTTCAAGACAGACTGAGCTTGCCCTTTTTAAAGAGAGACAATGTAAATCTTTTAGATTGTCTGTGTGCTTTCCCCCATGCTGGCAAGTGGTTCACAGCTGTGGTGAAGAATGATTGGGATTTAAAGCTGTTCACGTTTTCTAAACTTTCTTTAGACATTCCTCCATTTTCCTGTAGCTCTGTAGAAGTCCCCTGGTCAAAACCACAGTGAGATTGTCTTGCTTTCAATTTAGCCTTTACATTTCTCACTGAACCGGTGACTTCACAGCACAGCAGTCCTGGCCTTCAAGCATCTTGATCGTGTCACTGAATACTTTCAGATCCACTGACAAAGTTCAGTCAGTGGATCTTTGAACAGGGCATTTGTCCTCAGAATAAAAAAAGGATTTCAAAGGCACATACATTTCCAGCACTCTTTCTAGAGCCGGGAGCCTGGACAGCCATACTGTGTCCTACTTGTTGTGCTCCTAGCCAACAAATCCACACAAGCTCTTCTTTCTACACTGAAAATCTGAAAATATCCAAATATTTTTGTGACCACATACTCAAAGTCAAGGGGAATCGTATCCAAAGCTGTTCTGGACATGTTATGAATGAAGACAACCTAAGCCACCTCCCGCTGCAGAGAATTTTTAGCTTTTGTTTGGATGATCACGAGGACCTCAGCTGCAATTTCCTCTGCTGTCTCTCTTCAATTCAACAAAATCAAGCATTTTTTATTTCCACACACATGCTGCCATCATATATCTTATAATATTTAACTACTATAGGCAGCAGCTGTACTTGTCCATGATTGGGTGCAAGTATAGTTGCCCATTGTGCTAACACATTGCTCACAATGTCGTCACATTTTGTCCTCACACATGTAAACTTTGGTTCTTTAAGCTTTTTTGTGGCAGTTGTGCTGTGCAGCCCATCGATCCGTAACTATGATTTTCCCGCAGACTGTGGTATGCAGAGACACTCTCCAGCACAGCTAAGTCATATTGTTCTTGGGAAGACTCTACTTAGGTCTACCACTGCTGCTCTTCCCATACTGCCAAGTGAAAAAGAGGAATCACAAAGAGTGGGTGCAGTGGATCCTTGTATCATCTTGGCCTGGGAGTATAAATCCAAATTCTCTCATCGTGTTGTCATTAAAATTACATTTCCATTTCTTGGAAAAAGCCAGTGTACCTCCTCCGTCTACTGTTCTTTACTCTCCCTGTGTCTGACTTCTTACTCTCTTAATCTTTCTCCTCCTCTTTTCTGCACACATCATCCCTCTCTTCTACTCCCCTCACTCTCTTTTCCTTCCTCTTCAACCTTTCATAAATAGTACACCATTAGATAAAAACACTTTCATTAACATTTCCCATTGCTTGTCGAATTTTGTTTTTAAATTTTGTATTTTATATCAAAAACATTGTTTGGAATAATAAATTGGGAAGTTCTGTAATCATATATTTACATTTCCTTCACTCTTCTTCCAATCCAGTCTTTCTCCTCTCTTTCCTTTCTCGTTTAAAAGACGAGTTGACTCTTGCTAGCTTCTGGCCCAGTTTTCCAAAGCAGTTTTCTTTAAAGCTGGCTCAATACAATTGCAAGGTCAACTGGTAGGCTCCGTTGCCCAGTATTTCTTTTCAAGTAAAATATTATTTTGTTAATATTATTTTATTTTGCACAGTTAAAATCGAGGACATTTTCAGGGACAGCTCCAGCCGGGGACAGGCCACTGAAAATGGGAACTATCCCTGAAAAACTGGGACGTCTGGTCACCCTGACGTCTTTTCACCCATTTAGACAGAGAGATCAATATTGCCTCACAGTAACGACCACCTGTGCATCATCACTAAACAATAACATGAGAGCCTGACACACATGGGCGAAGCACACATGATATTGAAAAGCTGAATGAGCTGGAGATGGAACAATTAAGAAATATTGACACACAAAACACAGCAAAAAAAAAAAAAAAGAAGAAAAAAAGGTTTGTGCGTGGAACCAGTTGAGTGTGGCTCTCAGCCTGTGCAGCTTGGTGCTGGAGTCACATGTGCAGAGTATCTCGCCCAGCAGAGAGTAAACAGGGAGCAGGGTAAAACTGAAACTGAGGGAAAGCAGGGTAGATAACCAGGAACCAGAGAGATGGAGTGTGTGTGTGTGTGTGTGTGTGTGTGTGTGTGTGTGTGTGTGTGTGTGTGTGTGTGTGTGTGTGTGT
>JBBPCS010002303.1:0-13687 GCA_037974645.1 Hollardia meadi
CACAGACGTGGGAATAATAAATTTTGTTTTCTTTATTAGAATATATTTATGGGGAGGCCAGGCTTCCTTTGGCCTCCAAGAGAAACCACCACTGCCAGTCAGGCAGAGTCAGCTAAAAATCTAGCTGCGGGCGTAACGCACATTCAGATCTAACGCTATTAGCTACTTCATCCCTACCTGACAGTTTGTACGGGAAATATGTAAATATGTGGGAGCAAATAGCACTCTGCCTTCCGTTTCATGCTGAATTTTAAAGGGTGGAGTCAGGATGTGGTTAGCCTAGACACAGACACAGGGCCCCTCCACATCTCTTGAATTCCTTTGAATCACTCTAGACACAGACCTGTTTTAGGATTCACTCCCAATCGAAAAGCTAAACCGAATCAACCTTCTGATCTCCAACTTCCTCCTCACTCCATGTTGCACCAAACTTCAACTTCTCTCCCTCCTAGGCCACCTTAACTTTGCCCTTCGCATCATTCCACAAGGGGTGAGCCTTTATCTCTCACTTACTATCAATCACTTCCTCCAACCCATCCCTTTTAACTTCCATCTTCCTGGACAGTTCAAGCAGTGTCAAACTCTAGCTTAACGTTGTCACTAACTGGAACGGGATCACCCTTTTCTATGACAAACAACTGACTCACCCACAAACCACTGATACACTGATACTGCTCCTTCTGTTGGTTTTGGGGGTTTCTACAACAGAAGATGGTTCGCAGCAGAATTGCCCCCTGAACTCACAGGCAAACACCACCTCACTTCCTCCACCCTCTTTGAAATGTACCCCCTCATAGTTGCTGCTATCCTGTGGGACCACAAATGGTCCCACAAGTCCATCCGCATATACCCAGACAAGTTTGCAGTCATACACATAATCAGCAAAGGTCGCTCCAATGCTCCATCCATCATGCCGTTCATGTGCCGCCTAACTTGGCACTCAATACTTTCTCTGCGCAGCTCATGTTCCTGGTCATTTCAATGCCATTGCTGATTCTCAAGCATATCACCAATAGTTCAGATCTCAGATTTACCCAATCTCGCAACTGTGGGTTTTGGGGTTCCGTCAAGCCCCAGTGCTACGGCGGATTCCCGAACAAAGCTTCCCCACAATGCAAGCACACAAAAGAAATCTCAAAGCATTTTCAAGCCTCACACAAATCATTGTCATTAATGGCAATAAATCATTAAACGTATCTTGTTGCAAACATAATTGCACCTCTTCCTGCTCTTATATATTCACAGCTACCTAACCCTCTCCTCTTTCGTTCTTGTATTCTGCAACCCTCGCCCACCACCCAGTTCTCTCTTTCTGACTCTCCCTCTTCCTCCTTCCCGTAGGGTCCTGGGAGGGGTTCCGTAGTGCCTGGGTTCTTCGGCGGATTCCCTCACGAAGCTTCCCCACAACGCAAGCACACAACAGAAATCTTCAAGCATTTTCAGGCCTCACACACATCATTGTCATTATTGCCAATAAATCGTTAAACATATCTTGTTGATGGGGAGGTCCTGGATATATATTAATCTGTATCTGCTGTCCTTTTTATGAGAGAAACACACCATAAATTAACACTTTCTCTCCGCCTACATGACCTATAGCTGTATTGCTCTTATCGTTTTGGCCTCTAATCCATCTCTCTCTCCATCCTACTCAGTCTCACACACTTTCTGAGCCTCTGTGTTCCACCTCTGTCCTTCTCTCCCTCCTCCTCTCTCTCTCTGTCTCTCTCTCTCTCTCTCTCTTTCTCCTCTCTCTCTATTCCATCTGGTCTTGTTAATGTTACTCATCATTTCAACATCATGGGACCAGTATGGAGTGTATCTATTGTACATGCATGTACATGAGTTAAAGCAAAAACTCAAGCAAAACAGCACTGATGAAAACAAAGCGAGGCTGCATTAGTGTGTGCATGTGTTGTCTCAGGTACCAATGAAATGATGAATTAAGATCTAGGACTTCAAATGTTTTAATGCAGGGGTTCTCAACCTTTTCGGAACTTAAGGCCCACTTCTGATTGTTAAGAAATTTCCAAGGACCACTTTCCCAAATAAATGCCAAAAAAACACAATGTAACCAAAAAATTGACATTAACATTTTTAAAAATACACTGGGTCAGAACAGGATTTCATGACGTTTAACATGTTGCTGTGTTTTCGGCTTAGCATCACCACCTACCAATATGATTCCAAATTTGTTGTTGTCTGGGTCATATGTCCTCAGCACACACGTTGGAGCTTTTACTGGTGCAGGGTTGTCTCACACGTCACTTTTTTTGTCTAAAAAACTGATAACTTTTCTGCCACTGCATCTGAGGGAATGTTAGCTAGCTGTGGCAGAACACATTTGTCTGCTAATATTCAAATGTAACTGGTCATTGAAATGATGCATTTTAATTTGATGTTATTGTATTTTTGTGAATTCCATGACCCCCAAATGATGACTTGAGGAAGGGTGGGGGTGATATAAACCTAAAAATAATACATCATTTAGCCATTAGTATGTAATTGTGTGTGGGATAGTTTGTTTTTTTTCCGTAACAATGACTCCATTTTCAATGTCAATAACATGGAATGAAAACGATTACAATTGAAAAACAAAAACAAATAGTAGCATGTCAGCATGAACAATACTGGCAACCTGCCATATTTTAAAGATAATCAAAAATGTAATCAAGTAATCTTTGATAATGTAACAAACTTATTTTTAGTAATGTATGTGTGTGTGTGTGTGTGTGTGTGTGCGTGTGCATGTGTGTGTGTGTGTGTGTGTCTGCATCTATTTACATTTATTGTTTTGAAGTGACTATAAAATGATTTTTTTTTTCTTTCAGGTGATAGTTGATAATGAATTTGATTTACATACAGAAAAGCTGCTTAGCATTCTCATATGTTACATTTTTCAAAACACTGGATGTTTCACTTTGGAATGTGGACGTGCTCATTTGCACCTCTGAGAAATTACAAAAGCATATTAAATGTCCTCAATCCTAAAAAATAGCAGGATGCAAATTGGTTCCCTACAACAAAGCTGGAACTTACAAATGAGCAGCTTTGCTGCGCCGTTTCCCTCCTTCCCACCACATTTACAGTACAGAGAGACTTCCTCAAGGCTCACGCTCTGCTTGCTTGTCTTCAAACACTCATTGTTTGGTGTTTTTCTGAATAGTTCAGGAGATTCTTTTAAAGTGAGTTCAGAGGATGATGTGGAGCCATTTCCAGCAATAAAATATGAAGTTAGAGTGATACAGGGCTGCGCTAAAAGCCAAATAGACTCTGCAAATAATGATTATTGAAAGGCTGCAATGCATCAAAAAAAACCTGTGATTGGGCTCTCCCTCTCTCTGCGGTGTATTTTTCTTTCACGCTCATCTTCGTGTCCTTGTTGTCTCGTCACACCAAATACCCCTGTATCCAGCAGGACAGGGGAACCCTGATAGGTAACAAGCCACAGCTGAACCCCATTAACCTGTCGTATATATTTTGTTTTGTTTGGAAGTAGCAGAGGAGTCTCGGGAGAGATGAGGAGATGTGAGACTTCCAAAGATACAAATTACGACAAATTCTCCTGGCTGGAGAAAACTTTCTTTCAGTTGAACCTATCCTGTTTGGTTGTTCTTTACCCTCAATAAAGCTACTAGATCACAGAAGAGCCCATCAAATGATGCTTCATGATATTGAAGGATATCTATAGTGCACTTTATGTCACTATGACATAAAAATGAACTACAGTTCAAAAGTTTGGAATCACCTCCCACAAAGCTTGATTCGATACAGAGGGCTACTCCATAGTTTTTAAATGATCTTTGATGCATTTAGGTTGCAGAAAGTCCTCTTTACAAACAGATAAGACATGTGTGTATTACTTTTGGGTAATTTAAATCTGATTTGAGTCTCAAATGTCAAGCTCCAACACAAACATGGAACAAGTAGTAATTAGGTCAAAGGTTGGGGTAACAAAGTGCTCTTATGAAACTCCTGAGAGAGAAATTAGAGAACAACAAGAAAGCTTGAAAAATATCTGAGGAAAGCAAATGAAAGCGAGGAGAGGAGGACGGCTGCTTGTGATTCCTTGCAGGATGTGTTCTGTGAAGACATGAAATGGCTGACACATGCTGCAATATTCATCTGACAGGTTTTCAGAAAGCAATAGATCTAAATTGGTTTTGAAAGAAAACAAAGGAACTCTGCTTCTTTCATTCAAAACTGAAATGTCTTTATTTAGGTGTCACAGCAAAACAAGGACATTTAAAAACCTCATTTGCTACTCGAAATCCTTTCAGCAGGCATTTTTATTTAGACAAGGTTAAAACAGGTCTCTGTTATTTATTTGTTTATTTATTTTTTCAAAAGATGGATTTAAAAGGCATAAGCCTTCCGCTGAGCTCAGTCTAACTAATACCCAGCTCTGGCAGAGCTCCATCTTTTTTTGTCATCCTGCTGTGACGCTAAGAGAAATAAATGTGGTTTCTTTCTGAATAAAGGAAAGGACAGTTTCTATTTGGAGTGCAGCCTTTGTACTGTATATTGGAAATGATTCACAGGGGATTTAATCTGGCTTCCGCACTGAGAGGTCATGAAACTCAACTCATAAAAGAAACTTTCGATCACTGCATAAAAAGATGACATTGATGATAAGTTTTCAATATACACCAGCTAATTAGGTGCACCTAATGCCACCACGTGTAACTCAGAGAGGAGCTGAATAAATCTTCTATTCAATGGGCTTTATTGGCACGACAAGTTTGAATGGGAATTTATTGCAGAGTTTGTTAGGTAGTGAGGGGCAGGTGGGTGAGGATTGGAGATGATCATGAGCCCTTTTTGCCGGCTCACTCCGTTTATACAGAGGTCGATTCGCCGCTGTTTCTACCTCTGCTGCCTGTTTACATAGACAACGAGGCGTAACAGGCCCGCATTGAACAGGCTGTGTAAAAGGGGCTATGGAGTCAGGGAGGAGAGTCAGAACTGCCACTGGAGATCAGACATGGTTGCGTAGGAGGTTGGCACTGGCGATCTGAACATAGGAGAACAAACTTGGTGAGGTGTTACAGTAGAAGTCATAATCAACACTGGAGAACATAACTCAGAGATCCAAGAAACACTGAGCAGCCAGAGAGAAACAATCTGGCGATGAGAGAGAAGACCTGGGTTCTTATACTGTCGTTGATGAGATGGAATGAGAAACAGGTGTGCAGATAGTCACGAGGAGGGGAATCCGCACCCACTAATTACACACAAGCACTCACCAAACAGACACACACACACACACACACACACAAACATGTATATACTGAATAGGGCCTCATCATTAAGGTGTAGGGCAGTGGCAAGCTTTGGGACGAACTTCCCTCTATAGAGGAAACGACAACTGTCGCATCTTTCAGTAACCATGGTTTCTTATCAGCATATTATGCTTTTTGGTAAACATCTCATTTTTCACTATGATGTTCATAAGCTGCTTAATTTTTGCAGCCCCAGTAAATATGCAATACTTTATATTCAAATGAACAGATCTACACTTTTCCAGACTACAGAAGGATTTATTTTAAATACAATGTAATCCAAACCGAACACAACCCGGAGTTGCACGTGGTCAGAAAGTCAGTATCGGTCCAGACTCGATGCTCGCGACCTCGAGAACGCACAAACTGAGTGGAAGTGGGTATGGAGAGGGTTTAGGGGGCAGTTTGAAAAAGGCAGGGGAGAGGTGGCACAAAGACAGGCAACAGCAAATACACACAAGACAAAACAAGTGTCACAGCCAGAGCTGTAACACAATTATGACAAAACAAAGAGGGAAACCATTAAAACACAGTGTGAACAATGAACGAAATAGGCAAATAAAACAAAAAGGCCCCTGCCCTTCAGAGAGCCACTCCTCTACCTCCTTCTCTCCCTTTTCCCTCTCCTGTGATTATGCTGCATTCCAATTACATTGGAAGTTAGAGCTGGGAATGATGTCACACCCGAGTTCCAGCCTTGTTCTAGTACAAGTCGGGAAAACAAGAAGGGTTGCTTTAGCAAGGTTATACCAGTTGACACCAATTGCAATACACATTATTTTGAACATACAAACACCACAGCAACATGTCTATTGATAAACATTGGATAGTACTATGTGTATGTCTGATAATAAGAGACAAATAAGACAGAATTGCCATCAAACAGTATATTCTACAGATTTCACTCTTATTGATGCAGATTTCAGCTACAGTATCTTGGATCTTTTTTGTTTCACAGTTTCCAAATCGTAAAACCCAAAAGCCAGGAGCGGGGCGTCCCATCAGACTGGGAACTCCAGAATTCCAACTTCCCAGCATTCCATATGCACCATCACTTGCCCCTCTAACACCTCCTCTCCACACTTTCTTACTTCCTTCATTACTCTGTTCCCTCTCTGTGTCTCTGTGCTGAGTGTTTGCATTCTCCTGGAGACACCTCCTCTCTCAGTGGGCATGTACGAACCCCAGGGCGAACAGACTGGATTAATAACAACGTGTTTCAGCCTGTCGTCTCCTGGAGGGAGGGAGGGTAGGTGATAAGGAGAGGGTGGGAGCACAGATGACGACGGAGAAAGGAACCTAATATATGGCTGCACCATGAATGGCCAGCGTGCTATGCTGTGACCAAATTGTTACACAGGTAGTCCGGGTCGGTATGGACTGGTTATTGATTTCTCGTGAGGTTGACGTGTGTTGTATGTGCAGGCCCAGTAGGTCGTGGACCACATCCTGCTCCTGCCTTAGACCACTAGTAATAGCCTTAAAAGGACAAAGGTGTAATGAAATAAAACATCAAATACATCCCTTTACTCCAGATTCTATGAGTATAGGTGGTACACCACTGGTTCCACAGAGTAACCCCAGACAGACACAATACTTACAAAGTACACAATACACAGAGACTCCACTTCTCTTTCTCCTTTTTCCTCTGTCCTCTCTGTACGTTCATGAAGTAAAGTTTACAACCGACAGATCGAGGCACAACAGGCACGCATTAAACAGGCTGTGTAAAAGGGGCTACAGTCAATGAGGGACCGGCTTGTGTGTTCATAGTGCCGGATCACGCTTTGCTGAAGCACAGCCAAAAATAGGACAAATGATAGAGAGGCTTGATAGGAAGGAAGGAAGGAAGGAAGGAAGGAAGGAAGGAAGGAAGGAAAGGGCAAGGTGAGGAGTGAAAATGGAAGAAAATTGAGAGGGAAATGGGGAAGAGGAGAAAAGAAAGAAAGAACAGTAAAGGAGGGAGGGATGAAAGCAGGGAAGAACTCCAGTGGGATGAACCTGGAGGAGTGCTAATTAGAAAATCATTTTCTCCTCCTCCTCTTCATTAACACCCTCGCCTGCCTCCTGCTCCTCCCACCTCCCCTCCTCTATTACCTCCTCTTTCCTCTCCCTTTCAGTCTCCTTTCTCCCTCCACTTCTCCACCCTTGTGTCTTTTAATTAAACTCCTCTCTCCTTTCTTTTCATTAAGGGAAATCTCACCTTCATCTCGCTCCGTCACACCAACCCAGTCTCGTCTCCAGGAATAAAAATAGAAAGTAGAAATAAACGTCTTATTTTATCTGCCCGTGAGTCAGATCTGATCTCATCACTGCTGCTTGAACACGAGCAACCATCAGTCAGTCAAACTCAACAATATGATCAACCTGTTTAACTCCATTAACTTATATAACAATGGATATAATATTGTTGTTTATCAGTCAGTCCATGAAATATTTTGTCTTCTTTTCTCTCTCTTTAAGTGATTAAGTCTGAAATATCTGGACATAATGCAAAGTTCTGTAAAACTACAACCATCTCATTCTGATTTACTGGTGGTTCACATGAATTCTCACTAATTCAGCATCCTATCAGTTTGCTGCTGTATTTAAATCAGCTGAGCAGACCTGAACAACATAAATAAATTGATGAACTGAAATTAATTTACGACTAGAAATATAAACAGAACTGTCCCGGAGTATAACCACCAACGATTTGGCAATAAGTAGAAGAAGAGCTGGGCTTGAAGTACTGTAGTGAACTTGAGTGGATTGAAGGCAGGTGTGCAGGCTGGGCAGGTGAGACGAATGAGCTGCAATCACACACACCCACACACACACACACACACACACAGGGTGCTTTTCATTATGCTAAATTATGCTTCCTCACGTCCTAACTCCTCCCACGACCTGGAAGTCATTCCCCTCCGCTATCATCGAGGATCTTCCAATACTTTAAATGCACCACGAGGAGAGAGGAGGCTTCTGAAGGAGCTCAGAGCAAGGAAACACAGGTGTATCCTACCTGGAAGTGTTTTACCTGCAGACGACACCCCTTAGATTGAATGTCTTTATTGATTGGTCAGCTGATCTGACGGGAGACTAAACGGTCGTTACAGTAGATCAGAACTACCTGTGGAACAGTAATGACAGCATTAACTGCAGCTGTTTATTTATATGGGGGGAAAAAATGACTGAACCATGAATCCTAAAATACACTCCTGTAACATTATTGTCTTCATAAGTCAAAAGGCTTCTCCTTTCTTCTTTTCTGTTTCACTACAGTCTCAGCTCCTTCAGGAAATGAGATGAGTTATGAGATGCAGTTAAACCTTGTGTGTTATAGCCCAAATCTAACACTTTAGATTACACTACTATACTATCTATCATACTGTAAAAAAATATCTTAAATAAGGGGTTTTATGGACGGTTTCTGTGTCGGTTTCACAGGTTACCAGCTGTGCTGCACATCAGAGGTAACCAAGAATTTCTCATTTGGCAACCTCAGCTCCTCTGTCTTCACATCTCTCATCTCCTCGCTGGGAAGACACGAGGAAGAGATGCGAGTGAGGGAAACAAGGAGACACGCACAAACAACAGATAGGGGGACACAGGAGACACAAGGGAGACTGGAGACATGGTCATAGCCTTGGCATGATAAGAACTTTACACAGGCATTGTGCCTTTTGTTCTTAGGGAATACAGTAAAGTTTTTGATTTGCTGATGTTGGATGATCAGGTCTGGCACACAGTTGGCATTCCACTTCATCCCAAAGGTGTTGGATGGGGTTTTGTGCAAAGAGGCACTGTCATGCTGAAAAAGGCCAAATACAAACTTCTGGCACAAAGTTGGAAGCTCACTTTTGTCTGATATGTTGTATGCTGTCGCATTGAGATTTCCCTTCAGGGGGCATAGCCCAAACCATGAAAAACAGTGGTGTAGACATGCTGCGGAACAGAAGAGAAAGCACTTCTGTCATCACTGAAAGCCAAGTTTAGGTCATGCCAACATGGTGCAGCACATGTTTTAAATCTCCTAAGACCCTTGTTGACGTAAATAAATGCATAATTTAATATAATTTCCTATATAAACCTTTTTAGATACAGGGTGAATTCACATGGAATATGCTAGCAGGTGTAGCATAGCAGACAGCTGCCCTTGGAAATATTGAACCCCCTGAACTTTTAGGACTGAAAATTATTTATTATTATACCATGGTCTGGGTGAATGCTCAATTCTGATTGGCTGCAGGGTGTCCATTAATGCTTGATAATGGACACTAAGTACTAAGTAGTTCCGGTCAAACTGTCTGTTCACCGTTCTTTATGAATACGCTGGCTGTGAACACATCAACATTAAAATAAATGACAAAATCTGAATATCAACACTGAGTGTAGTCCTTCAGTGCCTCATCCTCACCACACAATGGCGACTGTAACATACAAGTTATAATTAAACTACCCCCTCTACCCTATTACTTTATAGGCTATCACATAAGTGATCATCTGAACTCATATCCCATTCGGGATGTTGGTGGAAATCGTGCTGTTGATTTGGAGACAATAAAATGGCTGGATAGATAGATAGGCTTGTTGTTAAACATACTGTCAAGTTATGTATGTTTGTCAACCGTACGCAGTGGTATTGACTTTGAATCTTGCTAACATAACGTTAGCTTTCTGGCTCATAGCTGAGCCAAAGGCTTCAACGAGTGGAGCGGACTAGAAATCTCCCCTTTTGCCAAATCATATCTGAGGTTTGTCCTATTTACTGGAGTAGAGAACACTTCCATTGCATGAGAGCCATGATTTTTTTCAGGTATTAGTCAAAGGGAAACAGTTATGACTTGTTAAAAAAAAAAACCAATTGATTTCAAATCACATGAAAATATAAATGAATGGTCTTAATATTATTTTTCTTTGGTCAGTGACCATGGTATGAGCAGGATAATGCCCAAAGAGGTGTCAAATTATTGGGAATTAATGGACGTAAGGTTCTGGCCTTCATGTCATCCATTAATTCCTGATAATGAACACCTCCTCAGGAATGATCCTGGACTTTAATTATCATTAGTGCTTTAAACTTGTGTATGACTAAGACTGGACTCACTCTACAGTCTATATAGAGCCTGACCTTGTTGGGTTACCAGACTGTATCGAAAAGACGAGAGGCAACTTCCCATCTGTCAAACACAGTGAGAATTTCTTTTCGATCGGGTTGTGTTTTAATCAATTTATGCAATGGGATATTACATGAGCGTCCCAAAGGAATCAGCAAAAATGGAGCACACAAGCATGGTATGAACACAAAACAGCAGTGTTGGCAAGTATATACCACTCATTTCCAGTGCAAGAACAAAAGGCTTCAACCACAGTGAAGGGTGATCTTGTTCTATAATTTCATGGGCCAAACAAACCAACCAAACACACAGCTGCATACACATTTCATATGAACACCTCTTGAACTCTCTCATTTCATATAGCAGAATAGCTCAAACAGACACACACAAACAAATAAATTATATTTCTAACAGGTGGTTGACCTGATTTAAGTAGCAAGCTGTTCTGATCTCTTCTATGTGCATGAGAAAAGTGCATTATACAGCTTATGTAAACACACGCTCGTGTGTTATCTAACAGTGGTGTGTCTGTGAAGCTTGTCATTGGGTATGAGTTTCAAAGCCTCCATTAGTGTGCGTAGTGTCTGCAGTAGAGTCCACTGGTTTAAACACACTCTTCCCTTTCACCACTGCACGCAAATCAGTTGTAAATGGGGAATCAGACAAGTGAGTGTGCAGCACTGCTGTCACACAGAAACACTTTAGATCTTCAAGACGTTTCTTTATTAAGACTGAAAACTTTTGATCTTCTCAATGACACCCACATATTTAAATTACATACGAGAGGGCTGTTTTAAATGCACAATTTGTAAGATATGGCCATAATTTGGGGTTAATACATCCAAAAATTGATCTAATATTATCAATTATTATCAGCGGTGTTGATGTATGGCAAAGATGTTGATGTATTATGCTTAGCTTGCTAACCAGCTAACCACTTTGTACCTCTAGAGGCGATAGCCCCTGTACTTGCGTAGCTTAAGCTGGGAGATGTATACAAGGGGTGAGTTTGCCAGGTTTCATAAGCTCTCCGCATTTAGTCTAATAAACAAAACAAACTCACAAAATGTCAAGAAAGGAAATATTCTTACACCTGTTTTCCTTACTAAACAGGAGATTACAACTGTACACCTTCTGAATTCAAGTTTCTCTCTTTTACCAAACTAAGACAATCTCAATAGTTAACTCATTGTGAAACACACTTCAGTAAAACGAGACATAAACTAAATAAAACTCACCAAAATTGCCCTGGTTTGTCTTTCCACAATCACCTCTAGTTTGGTCGAAGTAAATCTTCAATTCACGGAGTAAGATCTGAAAATATTCCATTTCTACACACCGTTTTCGGTCCCTGCGAAAGGCCGACTTTATTTTGCTGTTCTGCTGCTTCACCTCTCTACTGTCCCCGCCTGCCGTGTGATGTCGCCCCTGAAGTCATCACGTTAGTCCTCGTTGGAGCTGCTGTAAACCATCTCTGTACTGTATCTCCTGTCACCAAAGTGGCCTCTTCCAGTCTCAGAGGCTGTGTCTGTTCCCAGTTTAGTTTCCAGCCATGTTCAGGCTGTGGAGCCCAGTCGAGCTGAGCCCCGCTGCCCATGGTGACTCCATCTGTGATCCGAGTTCGCAATGTAGGCAGACTTCAGTGAGCAGTAGGACCACTAGCTCCACTAGCTCCACTGCTAACTAAGCTAACAGTCACTGTGGCTACAACCAAAGAGGACAATACCCAAGATAAATTACAGCACACATTATAGTGACAGGGCGGCGGTGCATGGTGGTGCAGTGGTGAGCACTATTGCCTCACAGCAAGAAGGTCCCGGTCTCGATTCCCGGTCAGAGTTTTCATGTTCTCCCTGTGTCAACGTGGGTTCCCTCCGGGTGCTCCGGCTTCCTCCAACAGTCCAAAGACATGTAAGTTAGGTTAATTGGTGACTATTAATTGCCCGTCTTTGCCACACTGCTCACACCTTATCTCTCTGAAAAGTTCAGGAATATATTGACATTTTAGGAAATTCGTTTGCTGTTTTTTTGTTTTTTGAGATTTTTTAGTATGTCTAAAACCAGGTATGTGAAAAAAACATGGTATGTGAAATGCATACTCTCTCCAGGGAAATTTATGCAAGCTTCGGACACTACGCCGACATAAATACCCAACAATGCAATGTGCTTCCTTGTTGTGTATTGTTGTGTTGTCTGTAACTTTTTTATGCTGACTTTTAGCCAGGTCTCAATGGGACTAACTTGGTTGAAAATGGGTAAAAATAAAAATAAAAAATAAATAAGGTAATCTGTACTCTGTATAATAACATAAATAATAAATGTTCACCAAAATGCATGTACTCAAATTGGAAACATTGTTCAATACTGTAAATCAGAATAAAAATGCTTAAACAAAGATTGTATTTGTTGATTATTTATCTGGCAATATACTGAAATGCAGCAAAAAGAGTAAATACTAACACTGCATTGTGTCCATTGATGGTGCCATCACACTCCCTTTTAATCTTTCTGTTACTGTATATCATCCTTTATCTGTTTTCCCTTCCTCTGTATCCTTCTCTACTCACTTCTCATCCTTTTTAATCCTCCTTCTTCCACCCTTCTTTTACGCCAAGATAACACACACACACAGTGTTGGTCTTCAGGAAACATTGTGACCTCCTTGTTAACCCCGAACATTTGGTTCATTTTCTGCTGTAAGAAAACAAACACTCTGTTTCTCAGAGGTCATGGAGTCATGCTGGTGTTGTTTTCTTCCCTCTTTTCTTGTTCATTTTAGAATTCATTTATTTATTGTTTTGCATATTTTCTTACACAGTTATTTTGCTTCAGGTAACTTTTTTTTCTTCTAATGAAGCACAAGTAGCTCACATGAATGCACCTTGTGTCTAACCTCTGGCAAGTCTCCTTAAGTTATAAATGTGAATTTTCATGAATTGATGCATTTTGTGGCTTAAAAACGTTCCAGACGATGCTTACATGACATCACATAAACGACTGCCTTCCAGTGAAGAGGAAGTTCTCAAATTTTGGTTCAGTTAAGTACTAAAACAGTGAATGTTGGACTGTTGGATGTGTATTTTTTTTGCACCTTTTTTAAACACAATTATATGAAACGTGAACAGATAGAAATGTTCCCCCCAATAATTTGATATAAAGAAGAAAACTCACAGCAGCTAGTGATGGGCGATACCAAACTTTTTCAATTTGATATGATACTGATACATTTTGTTACAATTTTAAAGATACAGATACCGATACTAATAATTTCTTAGATGGGTATACAATTTTTTAAATCATTTTTAG
>JBBPCS010002304.1:0-12500 GCA_037974645.1 Hollardia meadi
CAAAGTAAACCCCCTCATGGCAACAGCACTCCCCGATGGCATCCATGGATCAGCACGTCCCATGTAGCTCAATCAGACTTGTTGGATCTGGGGCATTTTGAGGCCAGGTCGAGACTTTAAGCTCTTTGTCATGTTCCTGAGCAGTTTTTGTGGTTTGGCAGCACACATTGTCCTGCTGGGGAACCAATGGCATCGGGGTGTGCCGGTGCCATGCCAGGATCCAGGGTATCCCAGCAGAATATTACACTGTAGCGAGGTGGTCAATGTTATTCACTTTAACCGTCAGTGGTTTTAATGTTGTGGCTGAGCAGTGTATTATTGTATATTGCACACTGGAGCACAAACGGTGCTTACAGGAACCACAGAGCTGATGGCACTGATCGTGTCTTCATGTTCAACATATTCCGCGTTCTTTGTGGCAATGGGATGTAACTTTGAGTTGTAATTTTTAATTGGTGAATTTCACATTCTTTTTTGCCCAATGACTGGTTTGTAATGCTGTCCTTAGTGTTTGTTAATTAATCTGATGTGTGTCCTGCTTCAATGGCTTCTCTCTTCAGGCTCTGCAGGATTCAGCTCATGGGTTTACTTGTGTGGTAATTGTTTGTACTGTGTGGGTTTTTAATTTTATTTATTTAAACCGTACCCTGCACACTTGCTAGCATTCTGAAATCAGTTGTTGTTGTTGAGCATCAACAAATGAACAAAGCAGATTTGTGTTGTTATGCTGTGTTGGATTTTATTTACTATGGCATGCGTAAATCTTTGCTCAATTGCCTTTTTCAATATTTGCTTGCAGCATCTCAAGTCTGGGGATACATGAGCAGACTGGTGTGCTGATTTGCATGCAGACTTAAAGCGAGGGCTACAAATTTAATCTCACCTACCCTTATCTATACAGACATGTGAACCACCTGGCGTTTGATGGTTGCTATCAAGTGGCTTTCTAATCTCCAGCTCTTGCTGCCAAAGATTTATTAGAGGTCATTAGGATGAGCAAAGTAAAGTGTCTAATATTGTGTCATCAGGTATCCATCGCTCAAAAAGACAATAAATTATGCATAAAAAGATAATCTGTTGTGGGATCAGGTGCATTTTCAAAATGCTTCTCGTTGTCAGTTTTCTAATGCGTCCCCAGGCTTTGTGAGTTGTATGTGTGATTTAGAATATTACACAAGCCTGATCATATTTAGGGGCTACTGTATGCTGTTCTCTCTGCTGACCTGTTATTTTCTCACACAGGAGGTTCAGAATCTGCAATATCTGATGTAAGTTAACACTTTATCACAGGATGTTTGCATGCATGTTCAAACGTAAGGTGTGTGTGTGTTGCACTGTGATCTTGTTTGACTCTGTCTGTGCATCACCAGCTCCAGGTGCCATCCCTCAGCCCCTCCTCATCCAGCTGGTCGTGGGACAGTGAGGAGGATCGAAGGCGTCAGGAGAAGTGGCAGGAAGAACAGGAGCGCCTCCTAAAGGTGAAGACTTTTTTTTTTTCTTTTTTTTGTCTCCCCCCAACACAGAACTACACTGCGCTAAGGAGGTTGTCCTTGTTAATCTTCATCTAAAATATGAAAGCAACATACAGGTGTGTGTGTGTGTGTGTTTTTCAGGAGCAATACCAGCGGGATCAGGAGAGGCTGGAGGCAGAGTGGCGGAGGGCACAACAAGATGCAATGGGGGAGTTATGCAAGGAGTCGGGGGTAATTTCCTGTGGTCCTTGGAGACTTTTCCAAGCAGTTGTAGTTAAAACATATCAGATTTTCCTCTTTAAATTCACCATATAAAAAGAGCTCTTCAAAGTTTACCGTACAAAACATTTGCATTGCTCAAAGAACAAAACTAATCAAGATCCTTAACTAAGATTTCATGTTTTTACCAGTGAGATCACATTTTTAACAGTGAGATCATATTAGGCTGACATTGACTGATGGTGTTTATATCAGTTACGTATTTTATATCAGCAGCTCTGACACATCTGTGCTAACTAATCTAATCTGTGGTTGTTTGTACAGAATGTGTTTCTTTATTTTTTATGTATTTGAAGCAGAACACCTTTGAGATGACCAATGGTGTCAAGAGCCACGCCGGCACCCAGCTCCACATGAATGGACTAACCAACACAACCAGAGAAGAAGAACAGAGACCTGACAGAGATGAGCTGAAAGAAGCAGGAAACCCTCCAAGTATTGCACAGCGAGTGCAAAATGACAAGATCACTGAACACACCTGGTAAATAAACTAGTCCCCTCCTTGTTTTAATGTCACAAACATTCTCTTCTCCATCCCTCTCTTCTCCAGTGTTATGTGCAGTCACGTCATTGTGCTTACTATTAAAGGCAAGGTTCAATACAGTTTATTTGGCAATTCTTTTTAAACATTTCTGACTTGTCGTGATCTTTTCTACACTGCTGCTGTTGCTGAACCTGCTGTGCTTCCTGCTGCTTTTGTCGCTCTTCATGCGGTGCCTCAGGACTGACGACTCCTGCAGCTTTGCTCAGCTGTCTCCTGCCCACAGGTCAGAATCAGAGCAGCTCTGTTCCCCCTTGTTTACAAACTCTCAGCATGACTATGACCATAAAATGGTTCTTTATATCTTAATATTTATCTTCAGCTAGAGATGGAATGCAACGAAGCACATTTACTCAAGCACTGTATTAAAGTAGTATTTTGAGGTACTTTTAATGTACTTGAGTATTTCCATTTTCTGCGACTTTATACTTCCTCTCTACTACATTTTGGAGGCAAATATTGTTTGCTACATTTATTTGATAATTTAGGTACTTTGCAGACTGCATGCTGCATTATTTCAGCGGCAATCGCATTAAAAAAAAATGGAAAAATGCTGAATATTGGACCTGATAATCTGCCAGGCTGATAATTCACCCCCGTATATATAGACATGTTAAATAAATGTATAATTTACTTGTACTTTTTATTTTTAAGTGCATTTATTGTCAGAAAACGCTACTTTTGATACTTAAGTATATTAATATCAGATACTTTTAGACTTTTACTCAAGTACTATTCTCAAGTATGAGGATTACATTCATTACATTCAAGTATGACTTTTGGGTACTTTTTACAACACTGTCTTCAGCATAAAAGTCCCAGTGTAGTATGTTTGTCTTCGAATATAGCATAGTATTTTATTTATATGTATTTATATTATAGTTTTTTTTTCATAAAATAACTAATATGAAGCAAGATGTTTGGCTTTTTTTGTTAGGTGGATATTATTTACAACTACTTTTACCTCTTGTGACAGGATAACCCAGCATGCAACCAGTTTGACGCAGACATTAAAAGCCCTATTTTTCTATTTTTTAATATTATAGAGTAGTGTTTTAATAAAATGTCTGTAATTTTTGTCTGTCTCCTCCCATAGGGCAAAGTCCTTGTCTACCCCAGCATTAGCTGGCACCCACAAACAGATGAGAGGTTAGTCTACCAGTGTGCCACTCTCTGTTCTGTTCTGGTGATGCCCTGGGCTAACCCTCCAACCTTTGATTGGTCCAGGTGAGGAGAGGAAAAGAAAAGGACAGTCTCTGTCTAAGGTGGAGCTAGAAAGGCAACAGATTTTGGAGGAGATGAAGAAAAGGACTCAGCTTCTGACCGACAACAGCTGGATCCGTCAGCGCAGCAGCAGCAGTGTTTGCAAGGAACCAGTCTATGTTGGGGTCCCCCTGAAGAGGTGGGTGTACACTATTTTTGCCAAGTGGGATTTTCACTGCATCTTATGTTGCTGTTTTGTTATGTGTTTTTGTTTAACCATCTTACTACTGTTTTCTGAACTATGCTGTTTTCTCTACAGATTTGAGTCTCTGGACAACCTGGATACTTTGCGTCAGTCCTCACTCTCGTCCACTATGTTCACTTACCCTCGTCCACACTCAGCTGCTGCTGGTTACTGTGCTCCGAGTAGAAACTCCTCCTCCCGCTACAGCACTGGAGCAATATTATCCCAGAGAACTGCATCCATGGATCCCTCTCATCATGGCAGGTATGCAATTCTTGCAAATATAAAGTGTGTCCTTCTTGTGCACTTTGTAGTGTGTTGTTTTCTATGTCTTATCATATATTTTGGCCTCACACTGTTAACATGTGCTGCCCCAGGATGGTCAGTGGCAGGAAGACTTGCTGTGTGTGTGAGCGTGTCCTGGGTAGTGGGG
Organism: Hollardia meadi; assembly: GCA_037974645.1. Lineage (NCBI taxonomy): Eukaryota > Metazoa > Chordata > Actinopteri > Tetraodontiformes > Triacanthodidae > Hollardia > Hollardia meadi. The sequence continues at coordinate 4,173 of JBBPCS010002304.1, forward strand.
CAGCCATGGTCATAGAGGCCCTTAGTCTCTGCTTCCACCTCGCCTGTTTCCAGGTGAGAGGTCATGGCCGGGTTAAGGTGTGGTCACAGTAGCTGCGATTAATAACTCTGTCTCTCATTCACATCTATGGAAAGCAGTTTGTGTACCGGACTACAAACCACAGCATCTCATGTTTTCCTTCAACCTGTTTTTATGTGCAGTTTCATTATGTGGAAAATGAGTGGAAATGCCAGAATTAGAAAGACAAGTCCAAATATTGCCAAAAGTTTTTAGGCTTGGCTGAGGTGGAAGAGCCCAAAAATTTACAAAATTTAGCGGAAACGGCCAATAGTTCATGACGTGCATGAAGCAAGGGACTTATTTGTCACTCGAGCTTCCTCTCCAATAAAGAGGGTAAAAAATGGCAGCAGACAAAAAGACATAAAACAAACTGGCAAGTCAGACAAATTTATTTACATTTAAAAATAACAACTATTGACCAAATACTTTTATAGGAAAATTTAAAATCCAATAAATATAATTTAAACAAAAATAAATAAATACATGAAACAAACTGTTCATATTTCCGTCATGTTTTCCACATGCCACTCTTTTATTTCCCTCATCTCCTAATAATCGCATAACAGCACTGGATGAAAACATGCAGATTTTTCTTTTGACAATTTTCTAGAAGTTTTTGGTAAAAAACTTGTGCTACATTTCGCCGGAGAGACTCACACTCCCCACAATGATTCTGCCCAGTACGTTTTACCTGCATCTCACTAGTTACAATGAGATCCCTTTCTCGTGCATATTGTGGGACAATTTTGCCAAACGAACTAATGTGACCGTACCTTTAGACCGTATCTTTCCTAACTGGTCTGTTTCCTAGTCTGTGTATAGAATCTGGCCTGGCGGTCTTGTCTGTCGTGGTAGTCCTGTGTGCCATTTCTCACTCTGACTCATGGTTTATTTATGGTTGGTTAAGTGGAAGCAGTCAGCCTGTTTGTCTTACTTCTCTTTTAGATGCTTATTGTGAGACTGTCACTGGCAGAAGATTTAGGTTATTAGCATGTAGATGTAAAAGTCTCTGCTTTGAGTTAGACACACATAGCACTCATAGACTATTTCTATATTGTATGTGTTTTAATTCAAAAACAAAGCTTAGTTGTTCTGTGCTTGGGTGGTGGAAAACTCGGGTGCAGTAATTTAAACACAGAAGGCCCATGTTACAGGTCAGCTGGAATTCTCTTATTCCTTTCTCACGTCTTCCTCCTCCCCTCAGTGTGTGGGCTGCCACCGACATCTCGGAGGAGCTAAGGATGGAGTCCAGGTTCGAATCCGAAACGGGAAGCCGTACTGTGAGCCCTGCTATTTCCAGCTCAAGTGTGAGAATCGACCTTTTGTGAGACAACGACCACGACTGATTCTCTCAAAAACGCATCACACCTCACAGTACCTCATGCCGCTAGACTTCACAGATTAGATTTTTTTGACTCTCTCTGAATCGATATAGTTTCTCTTTTATGTTCAGTTTCCTTGCTGTGAAAAACACTCAAACCATGTTCTTTGACCCAGCTGATCACTGTTCAGGAAACTTGCATTTTATTTGCCTGTTAAGTGAAAATCTAACTCTATCATTAATAATGTTTCACATTGCAGCCACCGGTGCCTTCTCCATGTGACCAACATGCCACCCTCCAGATTACAGAGTGAATAGCCAAATCACTGGCAATTCATGTTCGATAAAACTATGAAAACACAGTGGAAGCCGTGACAATTAATTGCTGACAAAACTGAAAACTTAATGATGTGATGTAAAATCAAACTAGACTCTTAATGGCTGTCTTTTAATCCAATATGTTTAATACGGTTTGTCTGTCCTTTTTTCTGATAATCTGTTTCGAAGAATTTGGATTTAATGAAATAAAGTAATAAGGGAAATTATTGGTGTTTGATTAGTGATGTTATTTTAATATTAGTGTTTGTATTTGTCGTCCTTGCTTTGCATTTGATATTTGCCCAATAGTGCATTAAAGATAAGGGCCTTAACGTAACCCTTTTATGGTGGCACATTTTAAACTTGTACTGAAGCACTTTCTGTTCTATTGTAATCTCACAAAGTGCACTTACGGATAAAACAGTGGTATATATATATAATGCACGTATTTCATGTGAAAATGGGCATTTTAACTGAAATGTTTTTTGTAAATAAAGTGCACTGAACATTATCTTTAAGGGGTTTTATTTGTTATTCATTTATGTACCACATGGTGGCATCATTGGTCTCATAGTAAAACATAAATGTCTCTCCTACAGCAGGTTGAAATGTCATTACTTGACTCTTCCCAAATTATTTAAGCAATGACAAATCTTTAAATGTTTTGTCTGTTGTGTACACTATGACTTCTATTTTTACATATTATGACATTGAAACTATAGGGTACTTGCCAGTGTGGCATCTAGTAGTGGGCATCTGTTTACTAACCAAGAATTAATGCTGTTAAAAGAAAGAATAGTTATTTAAATATCAACACGGGAAACCTTAAGTTAACCTTCCAATCTGTTGCAAAACATTACTTCTCTGTAATGCATCAACATTTCTCTGTCTGAAATAGACTAAATTAAGTGCCTGTTCTTGTGTAGTAAGCTATATGGGTAAGGGGCTACAAGCAAACCTGTAAAGTTAATTAGTAGGCCTTTAAAAAGTACTTTTGAAATTGAATGATAATCCTGTTGTCATTCCTTACCTGTGGCACCAATAAACTTCTGTTTAATCCCTTAAAATTGTATGCATTTTTTTTAAAAAGAGGATTCCTCTGTCTTTATCCTGACTGTACAACAGGGATGTAGTGTTTGGTTCAACAAAGAGCGTTTTTATCATGATATGTAACCATGTGCTATATCTCTGTTTAGTAATCCTTGCATGGTATGTCTTGTGAAGACAGTCCAGACAGTCTAACTGCTTTAAAGTCCTGTTTTGGCAACGGTTACTAATGGAAAGAAGAATCTTTTTTTATAAACTATTGAAGCAGTGTGCTGCAAGCCATGGAATTTCTTCCTGTTAAGTATAAAGGATCTCTTTCTGCTCTTCAAAATGCCTGTTTGTAAAACTTTTCAACACTAATTGCTACTGCAAGGAGGATTCTTCCTCCATTGCTGTGTACCACACTAATTACAAAAATTAACCTTGTAAACTGCACTTTTTTTTCTGTTGAGAAAAATTATGTTTTTTAAATTCAAGTCTGTGATTCTTTGTGAAGTGAGTCCTGTCCACCTCCACTGTGTGTGGGGTAAGTAGAATGTTTCCTGTTTTTTGGATGAAGTGACCTTTTACAGGAAATTGATGAAGCAAGGTTAAACTGACAAAGGGAACAGAGTTTTCTGTCTTTGGCCCTTTAAATGAGGAAGTAACATGCCCTGAAATAGCAGATTCACGCTGTGTCATAAAGAAGAGTCTGTGGTTGGCTGACGGTTATGCACAGTAAGTTTTTGTCCTCATGCCACCGTTCAGCGTGGATGAATAAGTAAGCTCTGTTGAGAGGAACAGAAGCTGCAAAAAACATGAGAAAGATGTTCTCTATAGGTCACTGATATGGAATTTTTTTTTTCACCTTATTGGCTCTTGGAGCAAAGAGATCTGTCAAACTGAGATGTTAAACGTGCTCTTGCCGTGATGGATGGAAATGTTATAGTTTTCTGTGACCTGGTCTTTCGGAAGGGAGAGTTCAGTTCCCTAAAGGCACAACATCTTTCACTCTCTGACATGCTCCATCTGTTTAGGATGACTGTTGTGGTATTTAAATTTGTCAGGCTGGAGTCACAGGTACAGTATGCCGGAAACAGCGGAGGGTCAAACAGGCGGGCTGCACATGTAGCGACATTAGTTACTTCAAACTAAGCTTGAGAATTAAAATGTCAACCAGACTGACTGTGTGAGTGATGTTTACAGAGCAGTGAACATTCCCCTCAGTAATAATTAAACACTGCCACTCCACCAGTGAGATTCAATCCTTATGTGCATCAAAATGTGAACTTTTTTCCAATGATTGACCAATCAAATCCAGACTACAGTAGAACATATAGTTTGCAGCATTTTTAGAGCTGTAACATGTATGTACTACAAGTATTTCCCCTACGTTACCGGAGATTAAACGCTTTATTGCTGTCCATCTATCTTAAAAACGGGCAAAACATAATCCACAAGGCTTAATGGAAGGTTGCACTCAAACATCAATTTTATCTTAATGTGTTTTTAAAAAATCAAACATCTGGACCATGTACAAGTGGGCAGCTATCGAGTGATACCGATTTATTTTTGGGCATCAACCAAAGAGGCTGCCGGAAAGAAGTGCGTTTTTAAATCTGGCAAACTGACAAGTGCAAATGGGAATGAGTAACCGTGGTGGGAGAGATGTGTCCTAAGCTTCACCAGGACATGGTTTGTTTGTTTTTTAAATCTGCTGTTTTTCCTGAACGCAAAGTATTCAAGTGGAAAATCATGACCCTGGTCTTTGTCAAAGAATCTCAAAAATGTTTAAATGTCCCATTTCTTCGTGTATAGGAAATGCAGAGATTTTTTTTTTCATGGGAAAGTCCGTAATTTCCTAAAGTTGTTATTTATGGTACTATATTAACAGTTTTCCCTGTTGACTTCAGAGGGAACTGTTTTGTTTTTTTCCAAGCAAAACTCATTAGTTAAAAGTTCCCTGATTACTGGCTCTGTCCTGGTCCATCCTCTGTAAAAGACCTTGACTTTAAATCTTGTTTATCTTTGCAAATGCAACACTTTTTTTCTTACTATACTTTTTATTCAAGGTTTTACTAAAAGACCACCCCAGCCACAGCCCGTTCACCCTGCTGCCGTCTGGCAAGAGATACAGAAGTATCCGCTGTAGCCACCAGACTCCAGAGCAGCGTTTTTCCATCAGGCTGTGAGACTCCTGAATTCATCCTCCACCTTAAATAGTTCTTATTTTTTGAAATGGGATCATTTTATTGATGCAATTATTTATTCATTAACTTTATATATTTTTGAATGTAGCTTAGGGAACTACAATTTAATTATATAATCTTGTGTTATATAATGACCATTAAACATCTTGAATCTCCTTGATCTCTTTAAGAGAAAGTAACTTCCTCAGCAGTTTGCTTTGTAAAGAGATATTAATCATTTTTGTGAAGTTGTACAGCACAAAAATGGCTATTTCTGATATTAAATAACTTTCATAACCATGGGACATGTTTTGCAAACAATACTGCCAACAGTCGGAGTGTCTGCAACAAAAGCTGAAGGAGCGCATAAGCAAACATGCTGTTCAATGTGTCAAACAGGAAAACATGATGACATGAGGAAACGGTTATAAGTGTGGCACTAACCCTCTCTGTCAATCATCTGTCACCGTTGCCCTGCCTGAAATGTCTATTTGGGCGATACAGGAAGCGGTGAGGAAGAAGTGAGCGTTCTCACAGCAGAACATGACTGCTGTAACATTGTCCAGAGCCCAAACACACAGAGCGACAGACTTCCAGCTCAACAGAGACAAGACAGGCGGGACGACCTGGAATTTGTTCGTACAACCCTATAATCAGATGTGCTGCTTTGGGCCATATTTGAAACAAGGTGAATGCATAAGAAGAACTTTAACTTTTTCTTCAAAACCTTTTTAATAACACAAACTCTGCCTCAACAGTTGTTCAGTGAAATGTAAAAACAACTAACACACTTCTAAAAAGATTAGTCTCTTAGGGGCTCTGTGAGGCTCTACTTGCATTAGGCACAGTGGTCATTTGTTTTGGTCGAAAGTAGCCTACTGGACTAAAGTCAGGGGATCATTATCAACGTTATTACAGTTCATCCTGAGGAACAAATGAATAGTTGCAGAGATGCTGCACTAAAAAACTAAAAATGTCAACCTGCTGATGTGGCACTACAGGAAAAGTCATTGGGAATTATAGTCTAGGAACCAAAAATGTCTTGGTGAAAATGACTTCTTGGTGATCCATGTGATACGTTAAGACACTTACCAACCGAGTAATGTACAGACATTGCCATCCTTTGAGCCATGCTGCTGGTTTCATTTCATTTTGATCCCAATTGCAGCTTCTACAATTATTTTGTACATCACGTTCAGGGAAAAAGCCTTGAAATGTATGAAAATATACAAAACCAGACTTGGTGCAAATGCAACGAAAGATGTAAATTTGTTGAGCCATTGCACAAAGGACACAAATAATGCAGTACCTTAGTATGCATAAAATGGCACTGCAGCTCAAATTAAAGTGACCTTAGTAACAGTCTCACCAACTTTGAATCGGCTTCCCCCACATCTTGCCCTTTCAGAGGGGGGGGGGGGGGTTGCACATCTTGTGAAAGGAAGCTCACTGAAGCCACAGCAGGGGAGCAGGATGCTCCCTCTCTCCCTCTCTGTTCCCTGCAGCTGACTGACGCTGGCAGCCTTTTACCTTTAGGTTTACTGACACAGCGCAAGTCTCCGGTCTGCTGCTGGGCGCTGAGAAGAGCTCAGCTGAGACGGGCGACATTTACACCCTCCCTCGACCCAACAAAACTACACAGAGCAGACGGGGATAAAGAGCGTTATGGTCAGGAGCACTGGGGTTGATTTGTTGAAGGAGACAGATAACCTGGTTACTGGAGGATTTCAATCTTTTTGGTGCAGCTTTAACATATCCTTTTTTTTGGCTGATGACATGTCGTCGCACCAAAACTTACTTAGCAGTTCACTAGTTTCAAGCATTCACATTTGTGACTTTATTAAGGATCTTGTTAATGAAGAAAATATTTGCCCGCAAAAATAGCTCTGTGCCCTTTGCACACATCACACGTAAGGTCAAATAAAGCTGCAATCTATTATGACAATAACACTGTCAGATTGTGAAACGGAATGATGCTACAGAATAGAAGTTATCTGCCTCAAATTGCTATGAATTATACAATTCAAGAACATATCCGGGCTTTCAAATGATAGACTGTTGTTTTAAACTTTTGGTGACTCTGCCAGACTGCTGCTTCTGGGAACAATTTGTGAAAGAGGATGTTTGTTTTCTTCTGAAAGTTCTTTTTTCTTTTCTTTTTTTTTTAAATAGTTGAACACAATTCTGAGAGCTGTTAATGATTCAATGAATGCTTGCAACCCTGAATGGTTTTACTGCTTGGTAACACACACACACTTAACTGAGCTAATTATGGGTTCAGGTGGTTAGCAAACACTAACGGCCTGGGTTTGCAGTGATGTAAGCTTGTGATTGTCTTTTACAATATGTGCACACTACATTAGCAGAAATGGCTGGCAAAAATTCTCAGGGTTAGTTCAAAGTGATGAGTTTGCTCTCATAATAACAAGATAAAGAACTACAGAAAAGCTCCAGAACAAGCTAGTAAGTGGACCTTGTGTTGCTCAGTGGCTGTTTCCAAGATCAAGAATGAAATGTCAATTTAAACTTATCAGTAAACATGGATGAGAAGTCCTAACGACACTCAGAATCATGGAAAGTCTCCATATTTCAAAGGCAACTGAGCAAACTAAACCGGCTAATGAGGGCCATGTGATATGATCCAAAGATCCAGAACAAGCCAGAACAACAGTCAAGCTCAACTAAAAGAGCTCTGGTTTGTTCTGCTAAGAGAGCAGTTCAGCAAAGACTTTACAGGTAATTAAAGGGTCCATTTGTAATTTTTGACAAATATTTGAGCTTTATAAAAATGATTAGTTTGAGTAATAGATCAAATATTATTTTGAGAAATACACTTTTTTTGTCTTTATATTGTGATATTACACAATGTGAAGCAAGAGCCAGCAGCCAAAGAGGCTGGATCTCTTTTTGTAGACAAAACAAACAAAAGCTGAAGTATAAAAACAAGTTGTGTTTTTTATTTATGTCATCGGTGAGCTTTAGAGATGCTGGTAGGTGAATTTTTGCCAACCAGCCTAATGGCTCTAGCTTTATATTGATCAGATATTTAGTATCAATCTTCTCGTCCAAATCTCTGGCCAAAAAGGGCATTTCACAAAATGTTGATCTTTTTGTTTAAGGCATGCTTTCCAGATTTTTTGTATGATAGATTAAGCATAACATTAGTTCAGGCAGGCCACGGAAGTCGAGTTTAGCTCACAATTCCACCTAAATCAGCTGATCTCAAAGCCAGCACGCATCAGCTGATGGGGCGCACTATTTAAGATGCTTGACCTGCCTACTCTTCCTGCTTCCTCTGCAAGCCACTTTGCAAACCACTTCCACCCCAACTCCTCCTTTTTAATGCTGTGTCTGACTTAATCAATGTCATGACCAAAACCTACTTGGTTAGGGTCGGGAAATGACTGGTCATGT
>JBBPCS010002305.1:0-13685 GCA_037974645.1 Hollardia meadi
CACACACACACACACACACACACACACACACACACACACACACACACACACACACACACACACACACATAGACCTCTCCAAAACCATTGAACACCTTTAATTTTTGTTACGTTTGCTTCATTTTATTCATATACTGCAGATGAATGTGCATCAAAATACAATTTTAATGTGACACTCACTCACACTCACTTATCAATAATGTAATTCACATGAGCGTAATCTGGTGACCCGCAGTTCCATTGAAATGTTATGTTTGATGAGTGAGTTTCCCAAAAGAATTTGGAGAGTGTTGCTCTCTTCTGTGTAGTTGATTAAACACATGTGATCATCACACGGCAGCAGGAATGATGTGGTTTTTTCATCTAGAGTCTCTGATCTGAGACAGAGGCTCTGTGTAATTTTAGCAACAGATGGCAAATCAGTAGTAACATGATTAATTATTTAAATTTACAGACATGGTGACAGGATTGGCCAGTCCGCTCAGATTGACTCATTGTTACTCACAGATTACCAGTTTAATAGTGATGTTATTTGGATAATAATTTGTCCATATAATCAGAGTATGAAATACTCTCTGATAACTGGGGGACCCGTGCTGTGTGCTGCCCTTCCAAAACAGAGAAGACCACACAATAATTCATCCAATGTGCCATGAACAAATACAGTATGTTAGTGAAAACATTCTATGAGTCTAGAATGGGTTCAGTTTCAACACAAACTAATATTTTACGCTCAATTATTCTGATCTGACTCATTAATATAAAACCTGAACTAGCCTGTAATCAAATATAGGCTTAGAGCTGGGCAGTGCAGGCAAATTCCTAGAGTAGTACAGGATACTGTCAGGGTACACAACTGCAGCAAAAATAAATAATTACTGTCAATGAATTTATTAAAGAAAAATGTAATAATCACGCAGATTGGCGACACAGAAGCATCATACATGTTGTCAGTGGATTATGTTTCACCTGTGATTTTATCAGCTCACACCAAGTGGATGGCAGAGGAACAGCCTACATTACAGGATACCAGATGGAATTTATTATCACTCTCTCCATACAATATTTAATATACAGAGGAACAGAATTGTATTTCTTGTGATGTGATTTCGGTTATGCAGATCATATAACAACATTACAATAACAAAAAATAAAACAAATACAAAAAGTATAAAATAATAAAACGCAAAGTAAAATGCAAATACTAAAGTATGATGAGGAAAGTGAAATCAATGGATCGTGCCATCACACATGTAAAGATGACCCTTAAAAGTTTTCATAAAAAGAAAAGGGTCATCTTGAAAAGGTAAACCTAATATGAGGCTGGACCGTGTGGTCAGTGATAATTTTAACTCCTGGTTGTAAAATGTTCATCTGCAAGTTTCTGTAATGGTCGCATTAATTGTTTATTTTGATTAGTTGATTAATCTAACATTTTATTAATCTGTTGTTCAAAAGATTAGACTATCATTTTACCCAAAATAGCCAAAAAAGTATTTGTCAGGTGCCTGATCATTAAAATACTGGACCTAAAATTCAAAAAGATTGTGGACCCCAGGAAGAGTAGCAGATGTTGGATGGAGCAAAAATTACTTTTAACATGGGGGTTGATCAAGAAACATTTACAATATTGGATTGTGGTAGCTTTGGAGAGAGCAATATATTGTACACTTAAACTGATAATGATTCTTTTTTTTAGATGGGCCTTCTTTTAGGTGGCTAATATGTCATTCCTTTCTTTCAAGTCATTTTGTTTCTTTTTAGAGCATGCCACGTGAAATTACTTCTCTGACTCTCTTGTTTCTCCGACTGTCTAATTGAGTCGAACCTTGAAGCCCGCCCTCGCTGCTGTGCATTGCGCTGTTTGATTGGTTATTCAAAGTTTATTAATATTGAATGTGTCACATATCCAAATTGCACCTGCACTGCACGTCCTTGGGTTCCCAGCAATACGCCTGCCAAGTGTGAAGTAGATTGGATGAACACTTCTCGAGATATTCAGAGGACATACAGACAGACAGAGATTGTTTGCTTTATAGTTAGATTAAAGCCTTGGGTCAGGCTCATTAATAGCTCAGACTAATCAGCACTGCTGTGCTCTACCATGAATACAGTGATAACCAGCCCCCAACGTCCTTGCTCACTGAAGGAAAAGCTCACACAGTAAGTGAGCATAGACTAAAAGTCTTCAGTGCTGAGCTAGCTATGAATGGACTCATTAGTGATACCTTACCCCAGAATTCCACCAGGCACATCTGTGTTGTGGCTGTGCCTTGGCCGCTGGAGCTAATTGCGGCCATTCTAGACAATGCCAGTAATTACACCAGGTGCACCGCAGCACCTTTCAGAAGTGTCCCAAAAGCATCAAGCTGCACAGAGCAGATCGAGTCAGGCAGGAAGTCAGACACAGGAACGGCATAGAGAATCTGGTGAATTTTCAAAATAAAACAACCTGTGCAGACCCCGGATTGTGTTTCACTTAAACACAGAAAAAAAAGGAACCATTTTAGTACATAGCTTACACATGGTAGAAGCACAAAGATCAAGAAAAAAATGACAAAATAAATACAATCTGAGCAAGTCAACAAAATGAGGGAGGCACGTTGATGCTTTTGAAACACTCCTGGTGGAGTTTGAAGCAGTGTGAAGGATATAACAAAACAGTGTCGGTCGTGCGATGTTACAGAGAGGAGGGTAGTTACGGTACTGAACTAAATGTCACATCAATTCATTTTGAATGCACAATGGCCAATGGGGAAACTCTCATACTTGACAGACCAATGGTTTAACACACTCACTCACTCATTTGAAATACCAGTGGTGATTCCCTGTTTTCATAAAGGGGAATGGGAGGGTGTCCTCCAATTACCAGGATATCACAGTGCTCTGATCGCCTGTCGAACCTTTTTTTTTCCTGACTATTTTTCTTTTAGTTTGACTAGAAATTATATTACTATATATTTTGAAATGGTTTAATTGTAATAATGTTCGCATTTTGCATTTTTGCATGAATAGTGGACTGCAGAAAGGATGGGTTAAGGTGATGGGATTGGTTGTGGGTTTCACCAACACTAAAGAAAAGATTATATAATTTCTGTGTTCCTTGTGACTTTTAGTTTGGTCAATAAAACAAACAAAATTCAGACAGTTTTATGTCACCGGCTTTTAATCAAACATGGTTTATTCTCTCTGCAGCTGCAGTCTGCCTCCAACCACTTTATAGCAGCTAAGCACACCACTCCTTTTAAGAGGTATGTGGATGACATCAACTTTCGGCTGGTCTCCTATCACTTCTTCACTTGCTGTCACGTTTCGGTGAGTTTTCACTCCGCTCTAATAAATAATCTGACAGATTCTGGAAAACCAAACTAGCTAAATGCCCATCATCATTTTCAGCCTGTTCATTCTGTAACACTTTCTCTCCTCTTGCCTCATATCCATTTTTACTTTATACCTGTCACTATCTGTTTCCTCTCTTTCTCAGCCTCCTCTTACTGTAAAATTTTTCCATTCATGTCATCTTATTTCCATTGCCGTCTGTGTTTGATTCTGTGCAGCCTTGTCTGTTATTTAACACATATATCTGTCTGTAGGCCATGTCCATCTCTGAGACCTGGTATGCCATCAAAGACCATGGCACCAACTACTGCAACCTCTACAACCTCATGGAAGGTAAGACCAAAAAACAGCACGATGATGAAACCACCTCACAACTCACACCCTCTTGCTAACCATTCAGTTTCCATTGAGTGGTTTATTTATCATATATCAAATTAACAAGAACTCTTTAATTAATAGGTTTAAGCTATGGGAACACACTTTGGCACATTTTTTGTGCCTTAAGCACCTCATCAAACGTTGTGGGCACAATTGGCACCCTTTTCATAGAATGACTCATAGCTTTCAGAGATCTGTCTTTTAGTTTCCACACACAAAATGTATGGCTATATGCATCATCAGGACACCAAAGCCCTAATAACATTTAAGCCATATTTTAAATTTTTTTTACAACTTTATTGGTGTAATTCTTACTAATATTTATTACTGTAGTATTTTGCTTGCTCCATAACACAATAAAATCAATTGTCTGTATGTATTGTAAAATACCACTTATACAAGCTTTCTGCACATCTGTTTAAAAGGAGGTCACATCACTTATATGCACTTACAGGGACAGTGAGTAAAATGAAAACTATTCTATTGATGGTGTTGATTTGAAAGGGCCCTTTTTCATAGCTGAAAAAAATGGAAAAGAGTTCACATCATTGCCTGTTCTGAAAAAAGGCCACTGAGTTTCAACTCAACCCCAATCACTTATTTCCATATCAGAATCAAAGATAAATTTGGCTACAATCAGTAAGCTATTATTACTGTATACATCATTGAATTATATTTATAGAGGAAAAAGTTCTGCCAAGTTTTGTCTTTGTGGACAGATGCTAAGTATACCTGTTTCTACTTTTATTTGTTGAACAGGAAGTGGTCTGACTGAAGCCAGAGGTTATAAAGAGGTCACCAGTGACTTCCTGTGTACCCAACGCTCCTTGGCTAACTGCACAGTCTACTGAATTGTCTACTGACTGAATATTTATGATGACCAGACGACATCATAGTATGTTAATCAATGGACAGTTTAGAAATATTTTTTTTATAATAGCTAGAAAAAAACAAGTACTTGCAGACTGTAATAAAAATCAAAATGGCATGACATGACTTGCTTACTGTTGTATTTTGGAGTTTATTGTTTTCCCGTTTTCCTTAGGCAATAAATGCATAATAAAAACATTGAAAAATGTTTCAGTTTAATCTGAACTGACTTTTAGTGCATTGTTGCATTCACTTCATACTGTACATATAATACAAAAACATACATGTTTATACAATGTCCTATTTGGTGCCCAGGTTTTTATAACTATTGTCACGCTTGTATGTACAAAAGGGGTTGGGCCCAAATGCAGACACCAGAGGCAGCGCTTATACAGTTCAATGACATTTATTAAACACAAAAATAAAGCTTACAAGATGTAGAGGCAGGCGGGGCTGGGCACAGGGGGCTGCTGCAGCTCTGGCACTGGGGAAGACCCAAATGCAGACACTAGAGGCAGAGCTTATATAGTTCAATGATATTTTCTAAACAGGCTTACAAGATGTAGAGGCAGGTGAGGGTGGGCACTGGGGGTAGCTGCAGCTCTGGCACTCGGGACGGCTGCAGCTCAGCCAGAGCAGGGACTGGGAACCAGGAGCAGGTGTTGGCCATGCTGCCGACTGGGAAAGAGGTAGGTCTGGTGGCAGCTTTGTGGTGCTGGGTAGCAGAGTCTCTGTGGTGCTGGGCATGTGGGAGCCTCAACATCGTCAGGTGCCTTGCTTTCTTGCGGGGGACGGCTTGAATGCTAGCCGGGTTCCCCAGAAATGAGACCCCTGGGAATCATGGAAGTTGGCAACAGGTGACTCAGGAACTGGACATGGTAGGTAGCTAGCAGGCTGGTCGCTAGCTGATTGGGGAACTGGAGCTAGCAGGGAACTAGCAGTATGGGGGCTAGCCAACTGGAAGGCAGGCTGGAGGCTCAAAAAACCAAGCCACATTGAGTAGTAAAATGAATAGTTCCCAGTGTCTCATACCAAGAAGGAAATAAAAGCAGATTAAATGTGAGAGCACCATGTTGCCTGAGGTAATAAGGTAACCTTAACTATTTAAATGATTTAGAGATCCTTATCTCATAGTTACGAGATCCTGATCTCATAATTATGAGATCTTGTCTCATAACTACGAGATATTAACTCATAATTACGAGATAAGGTGTCTAATTTATTTTTCTTTGGTGAATGCAATGCACTTCCATATTCTTGAAATCTAATATCTATCAATCTCATGATTGTACTTATTATTGGCTATTTTTACACTTTACTGCTGCACAGTAGTTCATTTTAATTAACAGGACAAACTGTTAATATTCATTTTCACACATGTTCTTACAGTTTTTCCAACTACAGTGGATTGATCTTTTTAAAATTTAGAGATTTTTTTTATTTTTTTTTACTGTATACCCTATTTTACAATATATTGGTAGTGTATTTGACTCTACTGTGTAAAAGAAAGTGTTTATTAATCCCTAAGACCTTGATGATTTCTCCATAACTTTCTCAACAACATTCATTATTAAATCAACATTTTGTCAATTCCTCACTAAAAAATATCTGCAACAGCAGGTTCAATACATTACATTCTGTTACAGTTAACAACAAACTTATCCAGCTAGTCAGTTCAACCCTAAGCATGTTAGAAAATGAGGGTGGTTGCTACAATATGTTCTACAACAAATCCAGGTTTAATGAAGTTAAAAAGCCAGGCTTGTGTTAGATCATTAACAATAAAATCAAGCTATACCTCAGTTCTATGTCCTATGTGTAAAGAACTGTTTTTATATATGATTATCAATCTTTCGGTTTCATGACCACCAACTCACCATGTATTAATTTTATGGCAGTGCTGTGACTACAAACAGAAAAAATATAGACTTAAACATCATTTGGGTCTGAAATTACCAGGTGAAAGTTTGATGATGTCTTCTGTCTTTCTTGTTTGTTCTGGGCTCATGGTAAAAACAGTGAAAAAGAAAACAGCACACACCAACAGAGAGCCACTTGGTGAAAATTTAGCTGTGGATACCTCTCAGAGGTGAGTCACAGTCTGACGAGAAGCATCATTCTTTCTGACACCTAAACCAGTTTTCGCACTTAAAAATGATGGTGGAGTGAGGAGGGTGGAGGGAACCACTGAAAGACAATAAACCCTTAGCGGCATGTGGATTGCAGGGCAGCTTTTATTAAGGGAGCAATATGCTCAGCCAGGCTTTACCATCCATCACATCCCCTCCCCCCACAAGGTGGACTGTGGTGTGTCTTTTCTGACTGGCAGGCACCTGCAACATCCCAGACAACCTGCACTGTATCAACAGAATGACTGCAAGGCCACAATTTGCACAATGCACAATGAAATATGTTTTATCCTGCAGTTATGTAAATTTTAATAAATTATGATGAATTTGTGCTTTCCATTATAAAGGATGTACAACAATAATAATATTTTTAAATGCTATATAATGCTCTGTATGTTCATGCACTAACCCCAACCCTAACTATGGTTAGTGAATGATAATGATAAAAAATAGCATTTGCATTTCTACTACAAACTTAGGGTCATAAACTGGTGCTTTAACAGCTCAGGTATTTTCATGCAGCATATTGAAAATACGCTGTATGAAAAATCTTCAATCGAGATAGAGAATAGAGAGGACGCTGACGAGCTGATGGCTGCTGCTTCTCCTTACGAATTTTAGCTATTTTATGGCAATCGAGTAGTTTTTAGCTTTTAATCCAACCAATCTGACTGTTATCTACCTGCTTCGGCAAGCTGACTTCTGGCCACACCTCCAATGCAGGTGACCTAATCAACTGTTTCAACCTCACCCAACATGTGGCATTCCCTACTCACAGTCATGGACACATCCTGGACCTGGTCTGCTCAACTGGCGTCACTATTCACCACCTCTCTGGCCATGACCTATCCATCTCAGATCATCTAGCTATTATCCTGGACATTGATATTCCCACCCAGACACCTAAACAACAACACATAATCACTTTCCGTAATATCAAATCCATCTCTTCCACTGCTCTGGTTGCCTCTCTCTCTGAGAAAATGGCTGATTTTGTTCCCCCTGATCACCCCACCACCTCTAACCTAGTTGACCAATACAATAACTTACTCTCCTCCAGTCTGGATCAGCTTGGTCCTATTAAATCATGCATCCACTCCGCCCCCTGGTATACCCCTGAACTCCAACAAATGAAATCTAAAGGACAACAACTGGAACGTCTGCACAAGAAAACCAACCTCTCCGTAAACATCGACTCCTATGAAGAATATCTCCAGATCTATAAGAACGCCCTCCACGCTGCTCGTTCCACCTACTACACCAGTCTGATTCAATCCGATTCCGGAAACCCTAAAGTCCTCTTCTCCACCATAAACAAACTACTTAAACCCATGGACAATCTTTCCCAATCTTTCACATCATAAAAATTCAACTTCTTCCTATCATTTTTCCAAAATAAAATAGCCTATTCACAGTGAACTGGCCACCTTCAACTCCACTCTCTCCATACCAAATACTCTGACTCCTCTCATCAACCAGCACCTCTCTCACTTCTCCCCTATCACCCCCTCTGATCTTCAGAAGCAAATCTCTGGCATGAGGACTGCCACCTGTGCCCTTGACCCGATCCCTTCCACCTTTGTCAAGACCTGCCTTTCAACAATCGGCCCTCTCATCACTGCCACAATAAACTCCTCCCTCTCCACTGGCCATGTCCCCCCTGCACTCAAAGTTGCCGCTGTTAGACCCATCCTTAAAAAACCTGGACTCGACCCTGACATCCCAAATAAGTATCGACCCATTTCAAATCTCCCTTTTCTCTGAAAAATACTTGAACGCACTGTGCCACAGATGGGCAATGACACTGGAGCTGCTCCGGTGAGTGAGTGTAGCTGTGTGTTATATGTTAGGCAGCAGGTATTGCTGAGTTTGAAATCAACATCTTGTCAAAAGATGAGAACAGAAGCTGTCTCACTGGAGCTGCTGCTACTAGACCAGAATGACTAAATGAGGACAGGAACTTTAAAGGACCCTAACCCTGAGAAGGACTCAACTTCTATTACAAATTTAAGTTATTCTAGTTATATATTTATTTTTAACTTTATTAGAAATGCTGCAAGTAGATACTGTATTTGTACATTTAAATGCTAAAACATTGACAAGTTCTCTTTTGCAGCATTTAATCAAACATACAGTATATTTAAACTACCAAAAGCAAAAATATACAATGGCCCCCAGAATAGACCAAAATGTATTCTAGTATAAGTGTAAAGTAGTATAAAATGGAAATACTTAAGTAAAGTACCAAATTTTACATTAGAAATGTGTATTGCTGTTCCAGAATTCCTGTGTGTTTGACCCCTGTTGTTTGGTGTAATTTACTGTCAATGTAAAAATGTACATAATTTCTCATTAATCTCAGTATTCACTTACTGCCATCAATGTTAACTTTAGCACATTGTATATACTTACACTATAACAAGTTCTGTTTAAAATGAAGTTAAGCAATAGTGCTCACTGTGCATAGTGATTCTGCCTTCTGGAAATTCTCTCAGAAACTGAGCATCCAGTATGGTTTTTGGCACTGGATCATTCAGAAAATGGTCAGTTCACTGCCCACTGAAGCATGGAGCTGCCTGAGACACACCCAGTATGACTATGTGTCAAATTTACCAGCCATGTCCCTTAAAAAGTATATTGCTGCCCTGTCTATGAAACAACATGGCATTTATAAGTCGTCTGCATGAAAACTGCTAAATATGCTCATGTAATTGAGTTTGAGTGTAACTCCATATTACTTTAAAAAGTTCCAATGATTAAACAGAGAATTGTGTTTTATAACTAACTCTGCTCATCAGACTTACATTGAGAGAGGGCAGTAGTAGGTCTGACTTCAAAATAGCTTTGGCTTTCAGAGATCATTTTTAATTGACAGTTTTCTGTCTGGCTGACACGTTTTTTCTGGCCCTTCTGTGTCTGCATGTGAATGCATTTCACTCCACCCCGATTTGTCCAATTTCAGGGCCACTTTACATGCGATGTGCATTACTGAGCATGTCAATATTGTTTATTCAAGAGCAAAATAAATAATGTTTTAATATGTCAGTGTTATCACTGCTTTTTTTGTGTGTGTTTTTTGAATGGAATGAGGACAAAGAACTGACAAAAAAAGTACACACCCATCCACACAAACACTGTCTCCACCTCTCCTGTTTTTCTTGCTCTTTCTTTCCATCGCTCTGCCTCTACACTTTCTTCTCTGACTCTCTTTAGTTCAAAGGCTGCCAAATCCTTCCCAAACCAATTAAAGTTTATGTAAGGCCCTCAGGGGGGCTCTATGGTGACATTACAGGGTACAAAGTGGCAAGGGGTCTGGAGAGGCAATCACAGTCTGCAGTATTCAACAATATCAGAGAGGAACAACAATAGCAGGTCATAAATCAGCCTTTGAAGAGTGAATAGACATTGACTTGCTGGAGATGAGAGACAAGAATAGTGGCTGGTTGAAAAAGCAGGAAACACATACAATCACAACAAATGTACACAATCATGCATGTTTACAAAAATCACTGTGATAAGATGGCTATAAGATTCACATATTTCACACATTTGTCTGTCTTCAAGTTATCATGTTTTATATACAAAACTACCACAGGGATGTGCTGGAATTTAAAAAAAAACATCATCAAATCATGTCTTTCCTGCCAGTTAGATTTGGCTCCTCTGCTTCAAGATATTTAGCCATTCCATGATTCAGAGGACTTTTTTCTGTTGTGGCTCCACAGTGGTGGAGAGAACTCCATACTCAAGTCAGGACAGGGGATTCACTGCCATTCTTCCACCACAGGCTAAAACCCCACCTTTTCATATTACATCTTCAAATCACTTCTCATTTGTCTCATTTCTTCAGGAAAAAACCCCAAAACATTTTAGTACTTGTCCTCTAGCATCGAAGACCTATTTAGTTATGTACCAACCCAGTGTTGGATGGTGTCTAGCTTTGGACAAAAGCGACTTACAGTGTAAAGCAGATGAGTGTAATTGATTGTAAAGATACCCATGAGCCACAGCTGCCATTACTCTTTGGAAGAAGCCAAAGCTAATGGTTCAAAATCACAACAAACCACTGAGTCCATCCTAAACCACATAATCGGAAAGTAAACTGATGTGTGCACCTCTTTTATCAAGGTTCTTAAGCTTCAGCTGAATGCAATAAGATATTACTTACCAAAACATAGAGCTCCTGTGACAATCCTGCATGACCATCTTCGTGCACCTTGGACTTTGAACCAGATATTTTTCATTGCAGCTGTTTATATTTTGCACTGAGGGTAAAACTGTAAGTCACCTAATATTTTTTTATGAATAAGTTCCCTCAACCCAAATGATAATGTAACATTCATTACTGTAGGGGTAGCTGTGGCTCAGAAGGTAGTACGTGTCATCCACTAATCAGAAGGTCAGTGGTTTGATCCTAAAACAAAATTTGGAAACTGAGGGGTTTTTTCAGGCGTCTTTTGTGGCTGTTAAGCAGTGGAGTTGGATCCAGAAGGCTTTCTGTAGCTATGCTATAATCCATCACTCAACCCTCAGCAAGCTCATTAATCCTGACAGAACATTCGGGCAGCCATGGAGGACAGGCAGAGAGGGATGAAGTTCCACTATGACCCAGTGACAGTCACTGTGTTCACAGCAGCACGGCAGATGGCATTAGTATTTTTGTATGTTCCTGTTGTGGATACTGAGATGACTGAATACCCATATATCATTTTTGTTCTGTTTGAAAACATTTGATTTTGCCTCTCCTGTGAATTAGGTTCATATGTAGCTTTTTTGCATCAGCGAATTACTGTATATTTAATGACAGCCTTAAGTGCCAATGGAGTATGTCATGTGACATTCATAAGGAGCAGTGCAATGTGGCTGGAGGTGAATGATGTTGTGGAAGACTATCCACAAATTACTCTGATTGCAATTAAGGACACCAAAACACTGATAGTGTTAAAGTGAAATATATTGTAATTACAATATAGGAGACAAACAAACCTTATCACTAGCAGTAGCAAGGAGAGTCTCTCAGAATAAGTCTTACAGTCTCCTTTTTATAGTGTTTCTGGCTAAACATGATACATGAACATGAACTTTCTTCCCCGTACCATACACAACCCATTCCCTCTTTAGTTCAGTATGGTATTTCAGCAGGCTACTCCAAGCCATGGGCCCCTCTGAAGAAAACAACAACTGGTGACTAGGCCCCTTTTTTTTTTAGAAACATCAGACCTTCAGTAACAGCAGCACCAAAAGTGAATAAATGATTAACCAATAACTTTTCTTTCACAATTATAATATAAAATATATAAAATACTTACCTTTAAAAGTAGCATCTAGAATTTACATCCCTCAAAGTTTTTTTCCATAATCCATGAACAAAATGAGCAAGATCGTTCCCTCCCATTAAAGTGGTATTATTGTTAAAGCTGCAGTTGCAAAGGCTCCTGGTTTGTTTACTTGCTGCTAGCATTAGTTAACAGTAGCTTTGAAACATGTCGACTGCTAGCAGCCTGGCTACTGGAAAAACAGGAAAACAGGAAACAACCATAAGTCTCTCAATCTTAAGTAAAACCATTGTTCTATGTCACACCAGCTCCACCCTCTACTGGACTTTATGGGTATTATTGTCCTCCAACCACGATCACGTATTCGCCCACTGAAAAACTGCATAAACGTAGCCAGCCAACCAGGACGAGCCCCACCCCCCAACCATTACATGACAAAGGCATAAGGGTCTTCCTTAACCCTTGTTCTATAAGCACAGGCGGAGCCCTCTACTATCAGACCCTGCCGCTACTGCGCCGCTCACTGAAGTGGGGTTAGGATAACTGACAGCAATTTGACAGCCCTATATATGCCTGTATTCGAGAAGGTGCATCATGTAGGCCGGCTAGATACATGCAAATTTCAGTGGGCGAATACGAGATTGTGGTTGGAGGAGAGTAATACCCATATAGTCCAGTAGAGGGCTCCACCTGTGCTTAAAGAATAAGGGTTACAATAACATAAACCTGACGGGGTTGAATGGCCTGTAACTGATTTGTGTTGCAATCAAGTACAATAAATTATATTTGTTTTATGAACACTCTTGAGACACCATGTAA
Source organism: Hollardia meadi (assembly GCA_037974645.1). Classification (NCBI taxonomy): domain Eukaryota; kingdom Metazoa; phylum Chordata; class Actinopteri; order Tetraodontiformes; family Triacanthodidae; genus Hollardia; species Hollardia meadi. The sequence continues at coordinate 12,811 of JBBPCS010002305.1, forward strand.
AAGCGCTATAAAGTGATTTCCCACAAACATTGAATATATTTTTGACATCTGTGCGGGAGTGCCGTCATGTCATGACAGCGTGAAATACAATAAACATGTATTACCTGATAAAACTTTCACATACTTCTCCCACAGTAGGTAGTTGAGCTTCAACGGCAGGAAATGTTGAGATAGAATTGTGCATGCACAAAGTAGAACATTATTTTCCTTGAACACCGTAACCATCCTCAAACTTTGCTGCTTGAAGTCCCTCATGACTACCAACAATATCTACTGAGTGAACCTGAAAAAGCCACAGGTGAAATGCATTGTTCACTTCTATTAAAATCAAAGTAAAGTAATTTCAGTGTGTGGTGGCTAATTTTGATCTTAACCTAATATGTTCCTGCAACCGACCAGCACCTGGTCACTTATACTGACCATACATGGAGAATTCTGGAGAATTCTGCTTACCCACAATATCTTTCAACCACATAGCCAGACCAGCCCAACCAAACGCCATCACAAGCAGTGTAACTGTCCCAGGAAGAGGGGAAAGAGAGTTGGGATAGGACCTAACCAAACCCAGCATACCTAACATAAGGCTACATCACCACCCAGCCTACTCCTGGCTAATTTATTGTTGAATGAAAATTAAATTAAAGCCCCACTGCGTAACTTTTGGTATTTTCGCCCCTGAGCACCCCCTACAGATGCAGGGTGTAATTACACTGTTGTAAAGACAATTTGCGCTTTGAGCTCCCCTCACAGACAGCGGCACATGTGCATTTATTGACAAACTGAAGCCTACGTAACCGGCAAAGACTATCAGAAGAGAAAGAACCATGTTGACTGACGAGGTAGAATATTACTGGATTTTACACAAATATGACTGC
>JBBPCS010002306.1:0-13684 GCA_037974645.1 Hollardia meadi
CACACACACACACACACACACACACACACACACACACACACACACACACACACCAACATGCACTAATCCATCAGAGCTGAACTAATTCACAGAGCGCTGCATTATAATCGTGCAAACCTGAATTACAGAGACCAGTTCCATCTGTGTCTCTGTCAAAGACATGCAGCAGCACCACCAGCCAGTTTACATTTGCATAAGAAAAGAATACAAGCCAATGAATGTGCATACTGAAAAGGTGAGCAGACTCAGAATCACACGCACACACACTGACACACACATATATACTAACACACTAAATGGCACCTTTTGTGCGGACAGCGGATGTGCAGCCAGTATAATGTCCTCTTTCCACAGGTTTTGTGATGCAAATAATCCCCGCTTGAGGAAATCTTGCGCTGGATCTTTTCCTGCTAGAATCCCCCCCTCTCCTGTGTTGTCCTGTCCCTCAGGTGCCCAACTGTGTCTCCCCAATCTAGCCACTGTAAGCCAGCCAGCCAGCCGGGGATCCAAATCACCTCTCTCTCTCTGCACTCCACGGAGGAGAGACGAAACAGGAGAGCGCGGAAGAATGAGTGACTGAGAGACTGAGAGGCAAAGAGAGAGTGTGTATGAGAGAGAGAGCGGGAAGGAGAGGGGGATGAAGTGTGTGTGTGTGTGTGCAAGGGGGGAGTGTGTGTTCCTGCGAGTGAGAGCGACCGTTGGAAGCGCGGCTCTGGTGGTGCGGACCTATCGCACTGAGATGCCTCTTTCTATTGGATCCCTCAAGATTCTCAGGTCCGACAATGCCCCCCATCTGCAGCACAGGACACTACATCTTTTTTTTCTATGTGCCACTCTCACATTAAAAGCCATCCCCTGCCACATCACCACCCCACCCCCAAACTTGTAGCATCCACATCTTCTAGCTCTGACCTTCCAACGTCGACAACAACACGGTGCAACTAAACAACCGTCTTGCTTCTGCAGAACAGAAATCCCACTAATTAGTTTGTTTCATAACCAACATCAGAGGTTCCTCATGATAATTTTTTTTTTTTTTTGAGCATTCTGATCATGCAATCTTATTTCCTTATCCTCTTCTCCTTTGGTAATGACATGTATTTATATGCTTGAATCCATATTTGCAAGCCTACAAACACAGCTTGTTCTTTAAAGACTACAACATCGAAATGGAACCGAACAATGTCAGACTTTCTGGGTGTCATACTGTATCAGAATTCAGGGAAATAAAACAATAGAAAATATTAAAGATGTCTGTGTTCAGTCACATTTAACTACATATAGTACATGTATAGCAGGGCTGCAGCAAAGAATTATTTTCATCATCTCTTAATGCCTTCAGTTTAATTTTAGATTAATTTAGTCTCTAAAATGAAAAAGATTCCCATCACAATTTTCCAGAGCCCCAAATCCTCCATTTGCTTGATTTGTCTGACCAACAGTCCAAAACCCAAATATTCAAGATATACAATGGTATGGAGGGATTGTGGATCGGACTTGGCAGACCATTCACATATTTTTTTGGTCCATATGTTAAGCCTTTTAGGAATAGAGTGAAACCACTTAGTATCAGAAATTCTGGGACAGAAATCTGACTTCTCTTTCACCTTTCTGTACCTTGGAAATATTCCTATGCAATGAAGGTGATTTTTATGGCCTCAAGCAAAAAGATGACAAAATATTGGCTTCAGAGGAACCCTTCTACTGTTACACTTCTTATCAATATAATTAACTCTATTCATTCAATGGAGAAAATGACTTCTACTCTTCGTCTTTAAGAGGTTAAGGGGGATAAATATTGGGAGAAAAATGGGATTGTTATTATCATCTGGACTTTTAATCAAAGAGAAATTCCGGTGTCCTTTCCCTCCGGACTCATGTATTTTGATTTGTACCTGTGCTCTTTCTTTCATTTTTATGAAAAAATAAAAGTTTTTAAAAAACAAGTTACCCAACAGGTAAATGATTACATTTTAATTAAAAGTATTGATTACAAAAGGAGCCAGGTTGAATTTTATTGATTCTATTATCAAGAACATAAAATGCATCCCCTTACTTGGTGTTCATACAAAAGACACAAAAGCGTTTCCTGCTCCACCGACTGTGAACTTTAACTGGCATGTGTGATTGACGAGCATCACCTGTTTATTCTTCTCTTCCCTGTCAAAAATATGTCCATCTTACACTTCAGGTGTCAGTTTACTGTCTGAATAAATGTCAGCAACCATGAATCTTCATGGGCGTGTTCGCGTCAGAGCACCTTTTGTTCAGTTACCGTTCCCAATTTTATCAGATTGTCGTTGGATGTTGATTTTGTGTTGATCTTCTAAAAAAAAATAAAATAAAATAAGAAAAATGACCTGAGAAATAAGTCAGAATGAGGTTCCTTTCACTGGCACTGAGCAGTATTTGGAACACACACAGTTGACTGCAGCTCTCCTCAATATGGCCCAATATTTGGCCACGTATCCAAAAATAGGCTCTGTGTGTGTGTGTGTGTGTGTGTGTGCACATACAGCAGTGCAACAGAGTCCAATTCTTGCAGGGGCTCCACTGATCTGGAATCAGCGTGGTGTATGAGGGTGAAAGAGGTCATTTAAACAGATGTGATGCTCTGTCTCCCTCCCTTGTTTTTCTTGAGGTTGTTCCTCATCAGTCCTTACAATTCCTACACCTCTGACAGCTACGTTATCATGACACAACTGATATGTGACGCTGCTGATGTGTATGACAGAGGGAGCCTGGAGGGGGGAGGCTGAAGATAGAGAGGAAAAAGAAGCAAGTAGAGGCTGTGGATTGACAGCACCTCAGGAATATACATTTGAACCAATCAGTGAAACATTACAACAATAAAGGTGTGGACAATTTAAGATTTATTCCCAATATTCAGTTATTATTTCCACTTTGACCTTGAGGAAAGGTAACGGGCGTTAAAGAAAACGATGGCACGAGATGAAACGACTCATCCTTGAAGTGTAGGAAGAATTACGAGCATGTTTAGAGCCACACCCAGTCGCGATAACAGTCCCCTAAACAGACGGGTGAATGAAAATCGTTGTTTCTCTGCAGAAGAAGAGCAACCACCATTTTAGCTCAGCAGGTGCCATGTAAATCCCCCGGGAGGCCGGGAAAGAGAACGAACAGCCTGTGGAGAGTCAACAAACAAGAGAGCAGCTGGTTCCTCTGGGGGATAGAGGTGCTGTAACAGCTAACTGCCTCATAGCCTGGCAGAAACTAGTGGAGCTCACAGAGGAGCTCTGACTAACTCTTTAACTTCGCTCCGGTGAAGCTGAGCTGCAGCTCGAAACACATGGCCAATGTTACTCCTATTGATTTGCTCATCAATGTAAATTCAGCTTGCATGTTTAATGAATTCTTCATGAATTTTTGACCATGGTTTACAGTTGAAAACTATGCTTTGCGGCGGGCCATGATTCATTCACAGCATCAGTTGTGTCATAAATGGAAAGGGGATGTCGGTCAGTCCACCAAATAGGTCAAATGAAACATCTCAAAGTATTCGATGGATTGTCAGGAATTTTTTAACAAACGTCCATAGTCCACATAAGATGAACATTATTCATAACTTTGGTGATCCACTGGCTTTCCATCTAGCACCACCAGCAGGTCAACATCCACTTGATATCACACAGCCATTACTATGGATGTCTGGATGTTGTTATTGTAAATTTAACAGAATGGATTACTCTATTTTCAAATTCATTTGTTAAAAAAGACGGAATATTTCCATGAAATGTACCTTATCAGGTGTTTCTCAGAGTTGAGACACAAATCATCATGGCAGACAAAGAGGGCAAGAGAACAAATCTTTTATGGTCTTTCATTTTTTTTTCTTACCAAGAAAGGCAGTTGATAAACTATAAATTTTATTGGAACACTACTCATCAATCCACCACCAAGCTTAGGTGACCCAACTTTTCTACCAGTCACTAACTTCTGAGACTGCACTTTATTGCTGCTAGTTAACAATTCTCATCAGTCTTACTAACTTGTTTTTATCAGAAAATCATAAAACTAAAGTCACGGTCTTTACTTGGTCAAGATAAACAGGTAAAATGGGTCAAGACTTTATCTTGAAGCATGCCACCACTGGGACATTCCACCAACATGAACTCCCTACTTTCAGTACAGAGACATTAGTCCCTTTTACATAGCCTGTACAAGGCAGGACTGTTGTGCCTTCACTGTGCCTAACACTGTTCTGTGTTAAAGTTACAAAGGCAAAATGGGGGGGTCATTGTTCCGCCTCTGAGCCGGAAACAGAGGAAGTAACAATGCCACATCAACAACTGTATAAAAGGAGGGACAGAGGAGTGATACTTGTTGACACGTTAGTAGCAGCTAGCAGTAGTTAGCAGCTACCTCAAAGAAGAAGAAAAGCAACTGAAAATGTCTGCAAATTGGGAAGACAAACCAAGGTTAAGGGAGCTCCTTACACTAAAAGCAGAGGACGAGATCATCCGCCATACAACAGGGACGGTAAATGATTGTAATCAGCATGTTACTCCATTGTTTAGAAAGCGCTGTTCAATGCATATGTAAAATGTTACACTATGTCGCTGGCTTGCTATCTAAAACCTGGATCTACCAAGGCAAGGCGTCGTTTATTTCTATGAAAGTTGCTAGTGGTGCATGACACCAAAAACGACTGACTTCCAGGGTCTAAAATTACCAGGCTCTTCCACAAAGTGTGGCCCATAGATCAGGCGCACTAGTGACTTTCGCCGGCGGAGCAGCTAACTTCCAGTTTAGCCCTCTGCTAACTTGAATGGGGATAAAATAATTTTAACTTTGCATCTCTTCTAGACTTCCGAAATATTATCAGACTGAATGGATTCAATTCTGATACTGAAACGAGTGATATCACGTGGGCTGTAATGCAAAAAAAAAAAAGTTTTACAGTCGCTTTTTTCAGAATGTAAGCTTATGTAAGCATCATGTGACGTTTTAGTTATGCGGTTTAGCCACTGTGTAAAATTAGCTTCAAAACACAGCGCTCTTCTTGGGGGCTTGATCTTAAATCACACACTGGGGCAGCGTTAATTGCTGCCATTGTTTTGTTCAATGTAAAATAAAGCCGGCATTGAGAAGGGTCTTCGTTGTGGCAGTATTGTGCAATCTCTGTTTAAAAGGGTTATTGACCTGTATTGCCATCATACCCCTCTTTCTCCCTCTAAATTTGTGTCCATCCACTGGTTTTTATGACTATTTTCAATTTCCACATAAAATAACCTGAGTGGAAATGCTGGAAATTCTTTTTTTTTTTAAAAGAAAAGTTGAAATATTGCAAGAATTTTTTTTGGCAGGGGTAGAAAAGTTGAAGTCAATGAGCAGTGAAATGGAAACTTGCGTTACAACATGGGATGATTTACTGCAGCAATAGAGCGGATCATCAAAAAAGACTTGATTGTTGTTCAAGCTGGCAGACAGAGCTCAGAAGGGGCTCTCTGTTGAAACTTGACTCAAAAAAAAGCCTGCAAGGTCATCATGATGGACATAATGCAGAACACAAACGCATATAAAACAGGCTCAACGAAGACTTCAGCAGGATTGTGACAGTCAACTCTTCAAAGTATCCTAAAAAAAAGTCTGAAAACTTTCTACTTTATCAGGAAAAATCCAGCATGCAGGGTGTGCTGACAGTCAGCGCCTGAAGCGGCGTCATCAGAGCCACGCTGACAATATTTATCACATCCCGCTCTGAGGGCACCCGTCGGCAGTCACATATGTAGCATTATCACACTGCGTGCATGGCTGAGTGTGTGTTTGTGTGCGCATTTAAGTCAGAGGGAGCTGCAGCAGACAGCTGTTTGGATAATCAGACTAATTAAAAGATCAGGGTGGGCTTCAATCCTTGCCAGTTTCAGACACACACACACACACACACACACTGCGCTCTGTTGATTAGTCTTCAATGAACATGTATGATGCCAACTCTGTGGTGGAAAATGCTGGAATCCATAAACACCAACTGGCTTTTAGATGGGTTTACATGCACGAACACATACACACAGAGGCTGAAATTAATTGTTTTTGGAAAAATATTTTTTTTCCTACATGACAGTTTGGTTTATGGGACAGCAGCATGTGTTGACACTTTCTTCTGCTTATCACATAAAAATGTTAGCTAGCAGTTGGGTTTAGGCAAAATTAACTAAAACTAGGGTTAAGTTTAGGTAGTTAAGCTAGCTAGCTAGCTAGCTAAGTTCTAGCTCCTTAAATTATACATAGTTTTCCTCAACACCTTTGAATTTATTTTGGAAAAAACTACAGGCAGCCACTGATTTCAATTTCATTGAAGGAGCAAAATCAAAGAGGAGGCACACGTAACCTTGCTTAAATTATGTTCACTGTCTAACAGAAGCCAAGCAAGTTTCAAGAGTCTGTTACTTGCTTTTCATATTGCACAGGAATGAATGGAAGTCAGTGGATGTCTGAGAAGAAAAAATGTATCCTTATTTTTTAAAACGCTGGGGCATTGTTTGCCAAATCTTTGCTGTGATGTAAAGTATAGACGATTTGCAGTGAATGGGTAAAAACATGGATATCTACTAAAGTAAAGGTGGGAAAAACTAAAATCATGTTACACCGAAATCTGTTTGTGCTCAAGTGACAAAAGCAGCAGCCATACAAAGGCAGACGCAGTCTCCTCTATGTCCACATAGGGAGGCTGGGTGGGTCAGCAAAAGGTTGGGTTTTATTTCCTTTTTCCAACCTGATCAAGTTGTATTTGTGCCTAAACCAAACCTTAACCAAAGTGTTGTCAGATCAGAAAACACTCTACCAAAAACAATCTACATATTTTGGCATTTCATTTGAAGAACGCGTTGCCAGGAAAAACCCTGAGCGAGCTCGGTTTTTTGGAATCAAACTAGCATCATCAAAGTCAAAACCAAATGAACACACCTGTTCACAAATTCTGTTTGTAGTTCTACCATGAAATCTTTATAAAGAAAAAAGCATGCACATTATTTGCCTTTTAAGACAGAACAGAACACCAGCCTGAGAAACACACCAACGATCTCTCCAGCTCTCCAAATCCCACAGGTGATCACGAAGCGTACCTTCCTTCTGTTGCTTTCTGCTGACCATCCCCAGCTCACCTATTTCCATGAAAATTCACTCAGCCCACCAGCTGCCTGCTTGCTTGTTTGCATGTCTCCTGGCAGGGGAGGCCCGGTCCATTTTATCCAGGGAAGGGGACACTGATAGTGCGGCTGCAGCAGGAAATGGAATATGTCCATCGTGTGCCGCCATGCCTTCCAGTGGCCATGCTAAGCAGTGGATTGATGGGGAACAGCATGGGGGAGCAGACTGGTACATCACGTTTCTGAAACTGCCTCACATCCAAACACATATGGCTCCATTTATACCTATCAAAATGTGGTCTGCGTCCAGATTTGCTTTTTGGATAGGGTCCAATCCAATCACACTTTTTGAGATTATGCCAGATCATTTTTGTTCCAACTACTGTGCAGATGAACATGAGTAGGCAGGACTATAACAGTCGTCATGTTTATTGGAGGTTTTTGCATGTCCTCACATCTGTATTTGGTGTCTGGAATAACGCCGGCGAACCAAAACGTTGGCTGAACTTCATTTGAACCTGGTTTTGCATAATAGCGCGTGATTACACAAGGTGCTTTACCTCCGATGAGCAAACTAATTTGCAAACTAATTTGCATGTATGTAAGCTATTTCGTGGGCACCAGCTGTGATTGCAAGCAGAGACCTGGACGAACGCTGGCCATCTAATGCAGCATTAATGAATGCATGCCCACAGCTGGAGTCTGCATGTCGTAAGAAAGACAATGTCGATTTATGAGTGATTTTACAGAGCACTTCAGTGTTCATTACTGTAGAGAGATATTCAGATGCACATTTTAATAATAGACACATGGGTGTGACGGTGTCTCAAATCAATATTTCATGATTTCAACTCATTTCTTTCATTAAACATAAAAAAATGATGCCAATGTGACAACATGCTTGAAACAGTAAACATCTCTTCATATTTATATGATTTAAAGCTAAAACTGTCGCTCCTGGACAGATTTGAGTTTATTTTTTAATTGATTTTATTTACTGTCAGTGCATCTTGTGTGCATTTAAACCTGAATATTGTTGTTCCTTTGATAACCTAGAAACATAGCAGATAGAATTGAGTAGTAAAACAAATACTGGCATTGCATTTCACCAGATGAGCACATATATAGTAACACCATTTTATGCCACTGGTATAATGATTATATAATAGTGTATTAATGCAAGTACAACTTTAAAGAGCAATGCATTTTTGATTCTTAAAATATCATAAAATCAAACTCTATTAACAATAACATACAGAGTGTTGCAATATACCAGTATTGATGTAAACCGTGATATTTAAAAAATAGAATATTGATACCATGTTAATAATACACATACAATAATTAGCATGTAAATAATAAAGTGCAGCTGTGCAGAAGTTAGCTGTACAGTTTATCTGGTTGCCTTTTCACTATTCATTACGTGTTCTTTTGTAAGCTTTACGGTTGTTTACTCTCTCTCTCCACCGTCCTACGCTTGCATTTTGAGTGTAATTCAGTTGCCAAAAAAAAGAGAGCAAAAACAAACAATAAACAAAGTTAACAAATTAAGATAAATTTGACTGAACAAAATCTTCTATCTTCAAGATATCAAGATAATTATCCTAACTGTTAATTGCTTTGGCCACGATAATCATGTAGCGAAACTCTGATAGTCTGACTGCTCTATCCAATATCCATGTCAGCAAAAACGATCAAGTTAATGCACACATATTGATAAGTCGATAAGATATGTACAATAAGATGAGATATGTACGGTAAGTTGATAACTATCGTGACAGGCCTACCTGTGTATGTGTGAAATGGGCAAAAGGAAAGCTGTGGTGTACATACTGTAAAAACTCAATGTAGTTTTCTGTGCTCAAAGCTGGATGCCTGAAGAACATCAATCCAAACAGCATAGTATGTATCAATCCATATGTGCCAGAGTTTGGGCAAGGATTCCTACAGAAACTGTATACTAATGTTAATGATGCTTGACCCGTCATTGGTCTCCACAGCTGGCATCAGGCTGCGCCGTCACACATCAACTGACAGGAAACACCATTTTCTGTCCCTGTACGAAGAAACATTTAAGCTTCTAAACCTCTGAATCCAAGCAGAGATCTAAAATTGGCTGCCTGCACTGACTTGACTGACAGTTTTACTTAAAAACCCATTGGCTGCCTGCTGCTAAGTGCTTCAGCACTCAGTTATGTTTCCAGCTATGTCACATTTGAAAAAAGGCTTGTTTTACACCTACAACTTACCTACAATATTCAAGTGCTACCTGTGACTCTCAAACTGACTCGCTTGGGTTCCACTTCATATCCTGACATCTCTGACCTTCCCTTTGCACGTTTAAACTCCTTTTTTAATTCAGATATGGGAAACTATATGGAAATCTTCTACTGTGGTAAATAAATAAAATAAATACTCTTGGTAAATATAAATATAATAATAACCTGACACCACAGCTGGATGGAAACCTGATCTAGAAAGTATTTATTTAATAATCTGTATTTATTAATGTGATCTACAGTGCAAAGAATAAAATGTTTCTATAAAGGTTTATGGTGAGATTCTACAAATACACATTTTTCCTGCATTGTTTAAACTGCATTGTTTTTCAAGTTAATATTCTTATTTTAGGTTTATACGAGAATACGTTTACAGGCTTTAATGTTAAAAAAAAACCAACCAATTATCTTACCCAGTCTTCTCTGATTGGTCAGCTGGCTCACTCTATTGTTTTTTATTTTTATTGTTTTATTACCAGAGGCTACCTGTGCAGCTAAAAACGCCGCTGTAGCTACGGAAACAATGGCGTTGGTTATACAAAGGGAATTTGCCCTCACAGTTTAAAACACAGGGCCTCCTCAACATGGTGATACATCTAACAAAACTCTTCCTGGTTGGTGTGTGCCAAATTACAGCTCTGCCCTAGGGCATGCATTACGCAAATTGTGACATAGTGATGTAACAAAGTCATGGAAATAAAGGCTAAACTACTGATGAGGCGTTTCAGGGGCAGTGTTTTGTGTGGGCGTAAGGAGCTCCCTTTGCCATGGACTTTGGGCTTTTCAACTTAGCAGACCTTGCACATGCACAAAAAGATATGTAACACACTAAAAGTAAGGGATAATATCCCAAATATAGCCTCTTTAACCTTTCAAAGTTGTTGGCAAGTTGGCTTAAAGCCCTCGGACCGTCTCCTTCTGTAATGAAACACCCTCCCAATTGTTTAAAAGCTAACACCCGAAACAGGAAATGAAGATCATGAAATGTGAGTGAAAAACATAATGGGGGCAATTAACACCTCTTTAGTTCACTATGCTTAGTTTATATCAGTTTGCCTGGCAGGCCTGAAGTCTCTCTGCTCCTTAAATTCCTGAATCTGCCCCTAATCACTTAGTACTGCATCATTTCACTTACCCAAGCTTTTACTGTCACTGCATGCTTTCCTATCTCCAGCAGTCTAAAGATAACTGCAGCATGGCCAGCCAATAATGCATCAAAAAGAATGAAACTCCAAAACCAGAGTGTTTGAATACAGCTGTGTAATGACATTTGTCTGACTCGTCTCATCCTCACTTAAAGTCCTTTTTAGTGCTTTTCTCTGTCCATTCATTTCCTTCCTACCTTCTTTCACCTTCTTCTATTTCAGACTATTTTGATCCCTTCTCCCCCTTTTATTGTTTCTATATTTGTAGCAGGAACATAATAATCCTCTAATGGGGTTATTTATTTATTCATTTGTTGACTCAGTAGTTTCAAGAAGCAACTGGAAAGGCTTAGCTTTGTGGCACTGGTTCATTTTGTGTTGTGTTTAAACCCTCCGACTGTTAGAGAGCAGTGTTGTAATCTATCTCACATCATTTGACTCTTCGACTCCAATGTAACACAAATTGAGACAGGAAGAAGTAAGCACATAATGGTAGTGTAAACACAAAGAACACATGCCTATGAAACAATGTACAGTTCTACAAGTAGTCATAGTCAGTAGTCTAGTTTCTGGTGTTATAGGGGCACTAAAGAGAGCAACAGAGAGTAGGAAGCTGAAGAAGAAGGGACTGAGGTAAAGAGGTATGAGAGAGTCAATAAAGATAAGGTGATTTTAAGGGTGATGCTGACTGTCATGGGTGTGCCGTTCCAGGGAGGATTCAAAGCAGGGAGACACTGCAAGCAGAGCGAGCACATCGAAGCTGCCCCCGTACGATGGCTTTGAAGTCCAAGAGAGTGTGAAATAGCCTCACCTTGGTCGACTGCTGGGGTAGTGCATCCAGACTCAACATGCTAATGTCAATGTGCCAGTAGCTCAGTCGGGAGGAAAACTCCCCTCACTTAACATGACGCAGATCCATCTCCTGTCAAACTGTCGCCTCAAAAGCATGTCATTTGCCTGCAACACTGCGACGGTTTCACAGTTTGAAGACACAAAGAAATTCATCTCTACTGAGAGACTGAGGCTTTCAGGCGTGTGCAGTGGACAGAGAGGTAAAAAGGCCAAGCTGACAACTCGGTTGCCTTGACAACAATATTACTTCTATCATAGTAAAGCTAGCTAGAGAGATCCAGTGAAGCAAATCCCACACAATGTTATAATTTCATGTACTTCCATTTTGCATATCTGTCTCTTTTCCTTAGGAGAAGACACCAAACAGAGATCCTTTCAACCATAACACCCTGAGTGCACAGAGCCTCTATAGTAGTTTGCAATATTTGTGCTCATCACTATAAGTCCTTATGAATCAAAGAAAATTTGAATCCCTGCGCTGAGCTTGTGGAGCTTAGTGCAGTGATGATTAGAAGGAGAGAGAATAAGGGAGGGTTTTACACAAATCCTCAGGTTAGGTTCAACTTTGACCACCCGTTCTTACTGTATTAGTGATGATTACCAACATTTTGGGTGTGCTCACTTTCGGCTTTACCTCCAAATAAAGTGGTTTAGACGGCATAATTAAATTCTTAGTTTGTTTAGAACCTGTTCAATCCTCTGATTGCAACTTTCTTTCCCAAATCCAAGTAATTACTTGGTGAGTTCAGTGTTATCATAACTGGTAGGAACAACGGCCAAATCTATGAAAATAAGACCCAAGTTGTAATAAGTTTCAGAGAACAGGAGGAGAGTACTCACACACAATATCTAACGCAATGATAAATTACTTAACCCGATGAAAACGGATCTTTTGTATGATCCTCTTTAAATCAATGTAAAATAAAAACCATAAGAGCTACAGCATTCATTTGTTGCACCAGAAAGCTAAGAATTTGGTCTTCCGCCTTAACATGTTGTTAATAAAGTATCATGGTTTATTGATATAATCATTTAGCTTAGGTTGTTCAGATTTTAGGGATATGAAGCATTTGAAGATACTCAAAGAAATGACATCACAATTAGCAAAAAATACCCAGGTAGTCACTGGCGAAACCATTTCAATTACAGAGTTTAAAGGGTTAACCCTTGCAGACTTTATTTGTCCCCAAGAACAAAACACATGGCCTTGTTTATGTTGTAGTACATTACCATTGCACTGAAGCTGAAACATTGATGTGAGCTGTCTGGTTGTACTGAGTGATGGCTGAGTCAGAGCGACTCCCACATAACTGCAGGAAACTGGGGCTTATTTATATCAATGGGTCGCTAGCTAATGGCAGAGCCATAATGGCCGCCACCGGGCTCACTCCTACGCATTGTCACTGTCACAGCAGAGTTCTCATTACACCTTGCTGGGGCCAATTTAATTGAACTAACCCAATCAGAGCCCAGGGGCGCTCCGGTCTGCTGAGCTCCACAGCAGCGGTAATAGAGGCTGATGGAAGAAAGATTAAAAATGTTGCTGCTGAATCACGCTTTGCATATTTCACAGTCCGCGATAGGTTTATTTGCACTGGCAGAGATGAATTGTGGGAACTCGTTCGGCAGCCGTGTGAGCCGCTCATGTAGCTTTCTGAAAGCAAACAGAGTTGAGTGGATATTCAGCTATATTAGCAAGTGTAATGGGGAACAGTGGTGCAATTGAGCTGTTGAATATTCCTTTTCAATTATGTTTTAATGAACTGTGACAATGTGGGGCTCAGAGGGGAAATGTTAATGAAATATTTGCTTGAAATGTAATTTTAAAGTGAGGACACTGCAGGAGGGCTGCGCAGAGATGCACAGACGAACACAAACACACACAATTGCATTCACAAGAGCTCAAAGTAGTAACATCAAGTCGTTCTCTCTTTACACTGACGCAGGTTTAAAGTGATTCTCATTGACTCACACTAAAACGCACGCATGCACACACCTTGTCACAACCTGCGCTGTCAAAATAGCCGCCACACACAGCCAATCACGGCACACTTCAAAGGCCTTTTCGTCCAACTGCATTTGGCAGCCCGGTTCCAGATCACAGCTTACCGAGTAAAGCAGCGAACTGTTTCCCAGTTAACACCCCCAAGCAGAATGTCTTTTATGGATAAACCAATACATAGCAAGAAAACAGTGATGCCCCAGAGAGTTTACAGACAAACACACAAACATAAGCAGAACACACACACACACACACACACACACACACACACACACACACACACACACACACACACAC